>OY783192.1:25198191-25375691 GCA_963678675.1 Xiphydria camelus | reverse complement strand
AAAGAGTAAAAGGCATCATTTGAAAGGGAAATTATTGTAAATCAAGTGGCTACAAAATTCGACTAAAAAATTTATAAAAAATTTTAATAAAAAAGAACTTGCCGCGTTTAAGTTTTCATATTTTGTCCACTATACCGAGCGGCAAGTTATTTTTTAAAAAATTTTTTTATAAATTTTTTAGTCGAATTTTGTAGCCACTTGATTTACAATAATTTCCCTTTCAAATGATGCCTTTTACTCTTTTTATATATAACTCTTGAACATGGCGATCTTAATTGATTTCAAATCTTTTTTGGAGAGTATTTTACGTATCAATTTTTGTTGGCACTGAATGAACATGCCGCCTTTTTTTACAGAGAATCTGTTTTTGTGGGTAGTATAATACGAAAGAGGAAATATATCGATAAAGAAAAAATAATAATAAAGTAGTTACTACATTACTGTAATCCAATTCCTTTGTATCCCTTATTTTTCTGCCACGACTTTGATAGTTGATAGTGAATAAAAATCAAATTTATTAGCTGATCCATCCACTATCAACAATCAAAGTCGTGAGAGAAAAATAAGGGATACAATGGAATTGGATTACAATAATGGAGTAACTACTTTATTATTATTTTTTCTTTATTTGTACATTTCCTCTTTCGTATTATACTATCACAAGTTCCAATTTATATACAAACCTGTCAAACGTGAAGTGTACATATACCTCACTTTTATTTCATCTCTTCTTCGCCTCTGGTATAATCATTTACACCCCACAAAGCACGTTTTTGCAAGTAACTTTTCTGTAACATTCCTGCGATATTTTGCAATATTCATAAATACTACCGCGTATGTTAGAAATATATATTTCTCGATAAATTCGCGAATGTTGCAAAATATCATAGAAACATTTCGGAATCATTACATCGAAAGATCTCCTCGATAAGGTACAGCTCGATAAGATTGTACTTGTCAGGGCTGAATTATATGGGGTTTTTATAATTATTTTAGGAAGTCTCAGAAGAATACAGGTGCAGCATAATATAGATCTGTGCTAGAAAGAATAAGGAATAACCTTCGACGAGCATTCGGGCTGTGGCAACAATGGTTAGAATCAGCAAGACCATGGCAGGGAGGATATTGAAGGATGGACGCACGTCCAAGCACTCGAGGCAGCAAATCTAACTCGCGGAATGAACCAATGCAGCTGGTTCTTTGAACAACAAGTGGACGATGCCTCGTTCGGAAAAAAACCCCTCGGGTTCGTACATGATTTGGAGTCCTTCTGGGTGGAATTGAATAGCAGCACGTTTATTTCTGTAACAGATTATAAATAACAAAATTATATCCAGCATTTCACTATTTAAAGTATAGTACGAAGGAGGAAATATATCAATGGAGAAAAACTAATGTTAAAGTAATTACTTGATTATTGTGATCCAATTCCATTGCATCTGCTATTCTTCTGCCACGGCTTCAATGGAGAAGAAACATCAAATTTATTTGTTAATCCATCGATTCACCCCATGCTCGCATGACGCTGGAAATAAAAAATAGAATTACTACAAAGATATTTATCCTTCCATCTCGAAAGTGAGGTTAAAGCTGTCAGATGGCAATTAAACTTATCTGGTGGCAATTCTTCTGAGATACTGCCGTTTCCTTTCCTGCTCTTGATGCACAGGCAACTAGAGAAAAATACCACTGCATCCGTTCACTATCTCGATTAAACGAAAAAAATACAAACGATTATGAAACTATACGGAGCGTCTGTCACATTCACCACTATTGAGATTCATTACTCCGATTACACTGAATTTTCCCTTTTTATTAACAAGCGCGTCCGAGGATCGAAATAAACGCGAGGGAAATCGTTACGCGAATGGAAATATTTTATTCACTTTGAAAACCATGACCAAACATTCAAGGAATATATTCATTCCGATCATGGCCGACTATCGCCGAAGATAGGCGGAATTAGAGAGACATATTTTGACATATATATATTGCCCGAGAAATCGGATTCTCGACTTTCAGGCAGCAGGGGCGTGGCTTAGCGTTGCTAAGGGCGAATCTATGTTAATATTTAACTTGTAACATTTATTCCGGTCTCTATCGATAGAGAACAGTCGATTTATTCGGCGTAACTAAGCATAGTTTTGGTTATAACCGTATATTTATTGAGAAAATTCGATGTAAAATTTGAGGGGTGAAGGGGGCAGACATAATTCCTGTAAAGATACACGGGTGCTCGCTCGCTGCGACAGCGCTGTCGGCGTCGTTCTGACGAACTTGAATGAACATGCCGCGAGACACTACCGTGTCTCTTGTTGAGAAGCCAGACTAGAGGGCGCAGAGTTACTTGTGAATTGTTTGTATTTCGTTTGCACATTTTCAGTTTTCCGGATTTTACCGTGTCGAGTGGCCGGCTATACGGAGCTCGTGTAGTCTGCGATCGGAGTCGTGATCTTTCTCGAGTAACCACCATGCATTACTGTACATTCTTTTATGTGTGTGTGCGTGTGTGTATGTGTGGGTGTATTAATTTATAACAAAAAAACAACAGAACGGTCAAAAGAGCACAGTGACAGGCAACGTGTAAAATAAACTTTCAATTTCGTTAACGTCTATGAACACTGAACATTCTTTCGCGTGTGTGTTATATTACAATTATGGCAAAAACAGGAAAACAACGGGCAAAAGAGTTTCGTGACAGGCACCGTGTAAAGAAAACAACTACGAAGATACTACCTAAAACTGATGCAGAACGAAGTCGAAAATGGAGGGAGAGAATTAAATTAACACAATCAAATATTGCTATATCTGCTAATGCAGATCAACACCAGTCCCAAACCCTGGAGAATGTAACAGATTTTCAAGTTCCTGGAGGATCTAATATCGGTGAAAATACATCCAGTGAATATGATATTCCTTACACTACATTTTGTGCCCATAAAAAAACACAAAACGTGTGGCCGCCACACGCGGAAGAAGTGAAACTTCGATATCAGTTTCTCTGAATTTGATTCCGGTGGTATTAGTTTCAATTGGCTCTACGAAGAAGCATTGTAAGAGACTTGTATAGAGCCAATTGAAACTAATACCACCGGAATCAAATTCAGAGAAACTGATATCGAAGTTTCACTTCTTCCGCGTGTGGCGGCCACACGTTTTGTGTTATATTTCGCTTTATTGGTTACACGTATTTACAATACAATCTCTCTTCGGATAATAATGTGAAATGAGACGACAAATGATTATGCACGTGCCTTCTTTTTTGTAATTTAGGTTGCGCTCGTGTCATAAGTTTGCAAAACTTAATCAAATTTTTTTGTTTTCTTGCAAACAACTTTTACAAATTCGTATAATTGTATTCCTGATATAGTGTTTCCAATAGTATTTCTGATAGTATTCCCAGTAGTATTCTCAATAGTTTTCTATATGATTCCCCAATGAAAAAATTTCTGTAATAAACTTTGTTTTAATTCTGAAAAAGTCACTTTTTTTCTGACTGCAACAATTGAAACTTTTCAGACATTTTTAGGAAAGTATTAGAGTTTGTCAGAAGAAATCAGAAAAATGTCCAGAAATTATACATTTTTCTCTTTTACGCACAAAAACTTCTTTGAGAAAAGGTCTAATAGACACTGACAAACACCTAAAAAAATCCGTAAAATTCGGCAAAATTTATGATAAACTGAAAATATCTATGCATTTGTACACAAATTATACATTTTTAAAAAATAACCGAATTTCAGTTTGTCAAAATTTTGCCAGACATTTATTTAACACGTTGGCTACCATATGAATCACTGGTGGCCAAAGTGTTTATCAGAACTTATTAGAAAAGTTTTTACACGCGTAAGAAAAAATTGATATTGTGGGCATTTCTCTGACTTTCTCTGAAAAGCTCTGATACTCCCCTGAAAATGTCTGAAATGTTCCAATTATTACAAAAAGTAAAAAAAAAAATCTAAATATCTCAGTTTTTCAGAAATTCGTTAAAGAAATTTTTCCATTACCAATATTTTTTTCACAAGGTATTGCATTTGGAGTAAGTTCTGATTCATATGGCGTACTTGCAGCGTTATTATTGAAGCAGTGCGGGGCAATAAAAAACATCTTCCAAGATACATACCTAATTGGAGACGTCCAAGCAGAGGGGGTTAAAGGTTACTTTTTCTCGGACCATCATTGATCCCGACAGGGAAAGCTGCTCTCCCGGTCGCGGCACTACTCGAAAAATCGTGGGCGCTCTGGCAACCCGAAATCAAGCAAGTTCAATTACAGAGGAAATGCGGCTAATAACGCGGGGACCGATGATTTCGTGAGCAGCCTTCCGCCCGGCCTCCGTAAACGAATGCCCCGACCGCGCGTAGCTGGTGTACGTACGTACGCGGGACCACCGGGGAAGGCGCGTGTCGTCTGCGGCGTCGAGGGCTGTTACCCAGCCGGCATACACGATTCCAAAAAGAGATTCGTGTCGCCCAATCTCGCGTGTGCGCGGAGCTCCCGGAGATAAAAGGAGGCATTATATGGTTTGGGTGGAAAAAGGGGCAAATTACAGGGCCGCTCGGGGCTGTGATATTAAAATAAATAGGAGGGCAAGAAAGGGAGATAAAGGGAATCGCTCATTAGCAAGGCGATCGCGTTAAATGATTTCTATGAGGAAGTGTTTGTGACCTGACATTTAACCTTTCAATCGTTGCTGCCATTATACCGGGTGATTCTTTAATATTGCGACAAACTTCAAGGATGAGTTCCTTGGATGAAAATAAGAGAAAAAGTTTCTATGAACATGGGTCCGGAAACACTGAGTTTCGGAATTGCATTTTTAAATGCCTTATTAAAAAAAAATATTTAAAACGCAATGACGCATCCCTTCTCCTGAAATGATATTTAATACTCCTAAGAAGACCCTTTTACAAAAAATAAATAAAATGGAAGCTCTGCAAAAATATACTTCCTATTATTAGTAAATATAGAAAATTTGTATAAAAATGAACACCCTGTTTCTCCGAAACTCAACGTTTCCGGGCCCATGTTCAAAGGAACTTTTTTCTTATTTTCATCCAAGGAACCCGTCTTTGAAGTTCGTCGCAATATTAAAGAATCACCCGCTATATCTAAGAAAAATGGTTTGGAGCCGATAAAGATCACGAGAAAAAGAAATATTAAAAATCGAATGCCTTTCTACAATTTGTTTGACGGTAGAAATAATGTCGATAAATTACTTTCTCGTTTAAGGTCACGTTTCGGTGATTTTTACAATCCTCTCGAGGTGTCTGAATACAACTAAAGTTAATCGTGAGGAATAACTTTAGGTACCTACCTATAGTCTTACTGGAGAATAAGTGTGAGGCATACTACGTCATTGCATACTTAATTTAAAGAATTTTCTCTCAAAACTAAATTATGCTTTGCATCCAAACTTCGTGTACTTCTTGTTATGTAGAGTTCAATAAGAATTCGCAAACCAACAAAATCGTTCTGTCTTTACTTATATAGTTATATGCTCTATGCATACACCTTCCATATATCCTATATCCAATAAATACATATCAACAAAATTGTGAAACAGTAAGCCACAAATTCTAAAGCATCCTTTCAATTTAGTTCGAATCGCTGATTCAAACAGTTAGACTTTTTGTTCGACTTCACAAAAAGAAGTGAAGTATAAGCTTCTTATACGCAACAAATATCCCTAAATACTGGAGAGAATACTTATTTTTAATCATAAATTAAATAAAATGATTTCTACGGAATATTATGGCACCGAATGCGATTTTATTTTTTTAAATCAGCCTAATATATCCAATATCCGAGATATTTCCATTAGAATTTAACAAAATAAACCGATTTTGTTAAATTCAACGCGAAATTCCCTCAAGAACTAAAAGCTGTAATAAGCAAATCCAATAAATGAAACCTCACTTGGCAAAAAATGAATCTACGAGAACCTTGTAGGATTCTAAATTCATATTCACTCCGTATGTACGAACACTGTTATACTTCAATGAGCATGTATGGCAATACAGTGCTGCCTCCCTAACTTTTCGCGCTCGGGGCTTACAGAATACTCCCACTCCGGCTAAAGGCGCAGTCGAGAGAGGGGGGAGAGGTAGAATGAGGTAGGGAGAGAGGGAGAAAAGGAGATAAGGGAGAGGGAGGGAAGGAGGGAGTGGGGGTGGGGGGAGAGGAGGGAGAGGAGAGATGAGAGTGAGAGGATGGGTGATGGGGGAGGGGGTAGGGCGAGAGAGAGAGCATCTATCGCGTATCAACGTATGCAGAGAAAATAGTGGGGGAACGATTCCCCGGCGCTCATCGGTCGAACGTTCCGGGGAAGCAAAAGTTACAGAGTGATAAAGTTAGGGAGACAGCACTGTAAGTGCAAAGCAAATATCCACCAAAAAGTATCTATTTACAAAACAGATGGCGCTGCGGATATACATGTGAACTATCACACACGCTTACTAAAGTATAAAGGTGTTCGTAGGTACGGAGTAAATAGGTAATGTATGCCCATTTGATAAATAACGTTACTATGCACTAAATGAAAGTTCTTTTAAGTACTCACATAAAAGTACAGCTCGACTTGATGTGAATGCTTCGGCACGCAGGTGAGTGCTTCCGATCTGCAACATCCTGTGTCGTCGGAGCACCTGTGCAGTATCGCGCAGTGTGGAATGTACGTGATGGACGAGCTGGGATAAACATCGCGCACTGGAATAACCCTCGCTCGAGGCCATTGACAGCTACCCTCCTTGGAGACTTTCATGGCGTGCTGAATTGCCTCTCTCATCTCCGCAGCTGAAAGTCGACATCGAAACGCGATATCAACTGGCGAAGATAAGTGACGGCGCTACCGATATAACTTTCAAGATCGTACGTGAAGAAAGTGTCTTTCATCTGTGGACTATCAAAATAATTCCGCTGTATATTTTTAGAGTTGAAATCTGTAAATCATTCGGCTATTTAGATTGGAAAACGGCTGCATACCTACACTGTTAAAAATATCTGTTAATTTACTACACACATTTGCTGTTCAAAAGTATATAACATTACAAATTTAATATAGTAATATAAATCGTTATAAAATATTTATAATCTTGCAAAGAAATTTTGATTTTTAGTTTCTTGCTGAGGAAATGAGTAATTTTTGGTAAACTTAAAGTGAATTTATAATAAATTTGAATCAAATGTATAGCAAGTTTAATAGATCGTACATAAAGAAAAATTTCAATACACCCAGGTAGCACAAATATCGGAGTGACATCTGAAAGTTGTCTTTTTAAAGACATCTTCATTTCAATTACACTATAGTCTTGGAGCTATCATGTCAGCGGAAAATTGTGTTCTATAATTTTGTCATACGATAAATCGTTACATTTGTATAAATACAAATTTTTCGAATAAATATAAATTTTTCGAATTCTCTTACCAAATACCTACTTTATACTACAATGCAAACGAATCTTTCAAGTACAAATTGAAATAGTCCACAAAAATCAATAAGTTCACCGTATCTACCCGATCAGTCCAGTTGACAGGAGGCTATTCCCAATTCGGACGACGTAGTGTCGTTTAAAACCCTGTAAGGGACCTTGTAGCCATATGATTACAACAAAACTTTAGGTAGCCTACAACATTTTCTATGAATTGTACACCTATTTGTGCAATGTGGACATATGGAAGCAACCATTGCGTATGCGCTGTTGTGATCTGCTACCTAGTAGCAAAATCGAAAAATTATTTTTCAACATGTTCGCCACCAGCTGTTCAGTGCTTTGTGTCGTTTGAGTAACACTGTCCCCTTTGGGAGATAATTAGGTATGCAAATATAAATATAAAATACATATATCTCTTATATTACTTTTTTTTATAAACATCTAACCTGCATGACTATACCGAATGTCGCACGGAAAACCGATCAGGTGGGGGCCTTCTGATTTTCTTAATGAATCAATCGAGCATCGTCCAAACAGTGCCGAATTCAAATTTAGAAAGCCCCCACCTGATGGTTTTCCATGCGACATTCAGTATAGTAAAATAATTGAAATTAGCCTGGGAAAATGTAGAAAATGAAGTTTGAATATGTTTGTAGCCATATGTCAATACTGAACCTTCGTGGTTGTGCAGACATAAAATTATATTGTAACCATAATACATTGAGATTTTTTGTTATAGAATGGACACATTGCAAAATCTAAAGCCCATCTCAACTAGATGTTTTTACAAAAAGAAAACCGATGTCCTACTGGATTTTCAAGAATAATGTGCCAAAAATGCATGTACCGGTTATGCCTAAATGATAAAAAAATTGTTTTATGCAATTTCATTTGTAAAATGTTCGTAAATCTGCAATTGCATATCGTAAAATTAATTCTGCATTGTTTGGCAAAACAAGAAGATACCTTTTTAGTTGCACTTCTTTATTTTTCGTTGTAATTTGTTTAATGAAAATATGCAAAATACATCACTACCTAGTGCAGAAAACTGTTTGATTTATCAGTAAAATATTTTCAACTTTTCAATAATAAAGTACTCTTTGCTATTATACTTGTTCAGTTGTAATTTTTCAACTCACTTCAAAATTACCTACCATAAATGGTCAATATTGCCATTTGGTAACAACTATAAACTTGACTTTTTTATAACAATTACTTTAATAGATTCATATAAACAAGGTTTGTAGGTATTTTTTATACATAGTAAAAAAACCATATTTTTAAATTGAAAAATAATAGCAGTGAACCTTATAGGGTTAACCTCGGCGGGGTTAATCGCGCGAGGACTGATAACATTCAGGGTGTACGTTACAAGTTCCGTATGGACTGATCAGCGGATATGCCATTTTAATTGGAGCTCATTAGGAGGACAAATCGAGGCGATCAGGAATGCCTGCAGTTGCGAAACAACTCGCGCAGTGCTAAGATAGTCCCTTCACGGGTCAACGACTACCTTTCATTAAACTGTCATTTGTCAGGATGCATTCTACTGTTTCTTCTACTTGCCATCGTATGCGAGCAAATTACGATTAATCTGATGGCGCGAGGAGCGACAAAGGAGAGGGGCAAAAGGGAGAGGAAAGCCTCGCCGCCGTCGCTCTATGTCGTTGTTGATGAACAAAAGAATTTAATGAAATAATCTCAATCTCAGCTGCATCTGAATCTACAACGCTGTAGACGAAGTGAGAATTTTGATATTTAACGTGTTTTTATTGGTATTTACTTGGAAAGAAAAACTAGAGAAAATGATGAGCCGGACACAAAGAAAACAAACCTTTAAAATTGTAAAAGGACAAAGAAAATGAAAAGCGTGATAAAAGAAGGGAGAAAAATGTTGACGAAAGAAGAAAATTAGGAATATAAAAGGAATACTATGAGAGAAGAAGCATAAAAAAATACGAACACGTATAAAATGTGAGTAGCAAATAAATTTGTTAAATATTCCTTATATGCCTCTCTTGACAACTGTTACTCGTTATAATTAAATAAGAACAGGATGTAATTAAAAAATACAGGGTGTAATTTTACCAAGGACCATTTATCCATTTATTTCCGTTACTTCTTATTTTACGAAAACATTTTTCAAATAAGAGTTATGTAATATCGAGGGAGACATAACATATATGTAAGTGGTTTTTGATAAGACGCATTATGTATAAAATATGAAAGTCAACGTCATTTTTTTTAAATGGAACTTAACATTTTCATTCTTGTAACAGTTGTAGAGCTCATCGAGATGAACAAAAAAGGTATAAGGTAAGAGACCTATTCGTTAGACCATTTGTGAGATATTGCCGCTCAAACTACAAGAGTAAGGGCTAACGCATACATACAATTTTTTAATTGTACAACTATTTAGTTGTGTGCGTATAAGTCTATGGGAATGTATGAACATGCACATACTATCAACTCGATAGTATGTGGAAATCGAGACGAGCATACAACTCGACTAAACAGTTTAGGCGATGTAAAAGTTGTATCTATCCGCTAGCCCTAAGTTGCGCTGCGCGCAACTAAATTCTCCGAGCTTTACCTCTCTCTCTCTCTCTCTTACTCTTTCTTACTTTTGTACTTTAAGCGGCAATATCTCATAAATGGTCCATCGAATGGGCCTTTTATCTTATATTTTTTTTCTTCATCTCGACAAGCTCTACAACTTTTATAAAGACGAAAAAGCCCAGTTTCATTAAAAAAAATAAAGGTGACCTTCATATCTCGTAGATAATAAGTATTATAAAAAAACACTTACATGTATGATACGTCTTCCCCGACACTAAATAAATCTTATTCGAATGATTTTTCAGTAAAATGATAAATAACGGAAATAAATGGACGTGGCCCTTGATAAATTTATACTTTGTATAGAGTGAGCTGCCTCAGAGATTTATACTGGGTGTGGCTGAATTTGTCAATAATTATCCCGTCGACTGGCGATGAATCAGAGAGTTTAAGGATTGACCGACAATACCCAGTTCGAACTTAGGGCAATAATTATTCCGCCGATTCATCATTGGTGCACAGTAAGTATAAGTATTTACGAATTCTGCTACACCCAGTATTAACCTTTAGCAAGCGACCCATCCTGTATACGCGTGTACATTTCTTATCATTATCAAAACACTAATCACTTGATTAGCAGTCACATCAACGTGCCATCTTATTAACAAAAAAGGCAGGATAGACAAAGGAAAGTAAAAGTAACGAGAAAGAAAGAAAAGAAAGAAGAGAGAAGGGAATCACGAGAGATTTATCACGGCGCAAGCACTAATGGCGATGATTGCGCGTCCGGTCAACCGTCGGTCGTCATCTAACGATCAGACGCGGTACGATCTGACGTCGCTAACATTAAAGGAACGACGATGACCCAGAATTGGTAGGATGTTTCATAAGGCAGGCGTCACAAAGTCGTAACTATTCGACCGTGTAAAAAGTTCAAAACGGGTGGAAAGTGAAATTGAAACATGACCGCCTCTGCGAGGAGAGGTCACGAGAATTGTGCAGCGTGCAGCGGGCAAAACAGTATTTCCAATCGCGTGCTGATTGAATCACGAATCATCCCAAGCGGTATATCGATTCGTTCTAAATTATGAGAACAATTTGTATTAAATTCAATATGATCATATATAAAACATTTTTCCAATAAATGAGTATGAAAATTAATATAGGTACCCTCTTATGAAATTTGTATGAAATGTAATATAGTTCTACATAAGGCTCAATAAATATAATATTTAACACAAATTTTACAAGGAATATATTAATTTTCATAATCACCTAATGGCTAAGAGCTTCACATGCAACTTTATTAAATTTAAAATACACATTGTTTACAGTTTACAAATGAATACATGTATTTACTTCGTTTCGAGAAAAAATGTTGACATTTTCGAAAGAGTTAACAAAACTGAAGATTCATTCTTCAATTTGTCATCCAACGAACGCGTAAATACAAGTAAATACTCGTAGTAAAAGCACTTGCAATAATGATAATAAACGCACATATGTATTTGTAATTATGTGCTGATTAAACCAAGAATTGTTAAGCAGCATCGATATACGTTCTATAGCGAAACTGGAGATGCATTTTTATTACTTTGTTCCACGAGTTTATAATCGTACAGTACATACAGCTAATATATGGATGACAGACTCGTCCGTGCGCTTTATGTCAATTTTACCTCGAATATAATTGTATAGCAAAGCGCATGCCTCTCAACGCTTCACTGCATTTCGGCATTAGCTACATCGAGTTTGTATTGACTCAGCTGATAGTCCTGGAAGCGAATTTTGTAATTTAGAAATAACACTTGAGGATATCATTACCGATGACAATATTTGTTGCTATGTTCATTAGAGATTTATTCTCATAGTTCTAGTCATAGAATAATAATAATAATACAGGCATATAAAAAAATTTGCCACAAAGGTCAGACCCACCTTTATTTTTGGCCACTGAACACGATCCCGATGTTGGATTTGACCCATCATGTCATAGTTTTTCTCTAAACTCAAAAGAAATTGAAAAATCTACAAATTGCATATATCATTTTCCACAACGTAGATGTGGGTTACCAGTGATTCAAAATGGATATTTCGATATATTTTCATCGATATGTCGATGTATTTTGAGTCGCTGAATACGGTTTCAAATATCGGATTTGACCAATCAGTTCAAAAGCATCTTTTATTTTGACTGAAAGGTTCTTTTCAGGATGATTTACTAAACTCTCATTTTTCCAGCGATGTGAGTGCAAATGGTATTGAGGTGTTCAAGTCGGAATATATCCTGCTACGTCAATTTATGCTGAGTCGATGACAAACGCCCTAAGTTGGGATGTGTAGAATGTTTCGAACCCCGGTCTGTTGACGTATCAAAGCTAGCGTAGGCGCGTTGCACCACGAAAATCGGGATCGAATTTTTCAGATGACAACCACGCTATGATACGACTCGTCAAATCCAGTATTAAATTTTCGTTCAGTAGCTCAAAGTACATAGGAATATGGACGAGAGTTTAGTAAATCATCCTGGAAAGAACCTCTCAGTCGGTCAGGTAATTTCGACCTGATTTGTCAAATCCAATATTTGAAACCGTGCTCAACGGTTTAAATACATCGATATATCGATGAAAATATATCGGGGAATATCCATTTTGAATCACTGGTAACCCGCATCCACGTTGTGGAAAATAATATATGCAATTTGTGAATTTTTCAATTTCTTTTGAGATTAGGGAAAATTGGTGACGTGATGGGTCAAATCCAACATCGAGATCATGTTCAGCGGTCAAAAATACAAGGGGTAGGTGGGTCTGATCTCTGTGACGGAAATTTTTTTGTGTACCTATGTAATTGAAAAACTGCAAATTTTCAAATAAAATTTAATAAAATCTAGAGAATGGAGAGTGGGAAGCCTTTCTCGTTTCTCAACACGATAATAAATATGCTCGAAAGATACTACGTATATTGGTTATTGACTTTCGTCGAAGTATTTTACCGCTGCTCCGCCATTTATATTCGTATAATTACATTAAGACGATAATATGCAATTTGTGAATTTTTCAATTTCTTTTGAGGTTAGGGAAAAACTGTGACGTGGTTGGTCAAATCCAACATCGAGATCGTGTTCAGCGACCAAAAATACAGGGGGGTAGGTGGGTCTGATGCCTTTCTCGTTTCTCAACACGATAATAAATATGCTCGAAAGATACTACATATACCGGTTATTGATTTTCGTCGAAGTATTTTACCGCTGCTCCGCCATTTATATTCGTATAATTACATTAAGACGATAAGAAACGAAAAAGAAGTAGAGGTAACGTAAAACGAAACCCACCTATTTCGATACAGGATAAAATAGCTGACGACTGACGTACGTTTACAAACGCTAGAAAAAAAAGCTATGAAAAATGTGTACGATGCCATTTGAACGTCGTCGGGAACAATAAATAAAATTTATAGCATACGTAAATTAATGCTCGCGAGAGGGGACAAAGCGAGACCGTGGTATGCGTCGATCTATAGTCTCTCTGGCATTGCGAAATAGAGAGAAAGAGAGAAGGAAGGAGAGAGGAGAGGAGAGGAGGGGGTCAACAGGGAGAGTCCGGAGATAGGTATAGTACCGTTAATTTGTATGTTAATTGCCGATATAGCCAACTCTTCTTTTCTATACGTATAGGCATGAAGAATGCGGTGGTACGCATTATCAATCCCACGAGAAGTAACGTCATCAAAATGTCATCCGTGAAAGATATTTCGCGCCTCGTACTTCGAAAAGTTTTGCAGGAAAGATATCGACGACGCGTGATGAAGCTCGCTACGAGTAGGTACCTACATAAGTGCGAAGGATTTGATCGAAATGAATGGAGCGAACGTAATGGATGTAATGGTCCATAATTATCAGCTTGCGCAGTCCCATACGTTTTCTAGAAACTTCTTCTCTACGTTCTCACTCTTCTTCCATCTCTCTCTCCCTCTCTCTCTCTCTCTCTCTCTACCGTTAGATATTCTCTTTAGGAATTCACCAGGTGGGGAACATGTATACGCACTTGAAGTAATTTTCTTCCTGGCAGAATCACTGCGGCACTTAGCCAATAGCCATTTTATGTAATAAAATCATATTATGAGTAATTTAGAAAATATAAAATGGATATGTTATATCTCGGTATTTAAAATGTTAACAAACGTAGGGTAAAGTCGGGAGAGATGGCGCAGCGGGTGAGACGGCTCAGTCAAATAATTTCTTTGTCTGTGTGGCAACACTTACTCCGTTGGCGACACAGATGATTAGTGCGCATGTGCAGTAAGTGTGTGTTACCGAACGGCTGTTTTTTTCATCAGAAGATAAAATAAATATAACTGTATATTGTATTGGCCCTGATTATTTTTTTGGGTAATAATAATTAGGCATCCAGTAAGTTGTTATTCTGATTTGAATGTATTTGGTTTGGTCATTTCACTTCATAAACTTGTAAATATTGTTCCTAACCTCAAATTTCGTTCCGTGCTTCATGTACAAGAAAAACAATGACTACAACATCTAACCCAACGAAGTTGGGTGAGTTGGCGCAAGCCGTCTAATCCGACTGTTCGGGATGCACCAACTATCCAAATATGTGTTTGCGATGTGGCAGAGAAGCGAAATAACTTTTACATGTTATTAAGATTTATTACATTTTAAAGATGTTTTAAGTTTATGTGGATGGAATAATCAATATTTTAGTATTTTTCTTTAAATTTGATTGTTTAAGATGATTTTGTATTTTTGTTTTTGTTATTT
Source organism: Xiphydria camelus (assembly GCA_963678675.1). Classification (NCBI taxonomy): domain Eukaryota; kingdom Metazoa; phylum Arthropoda; class Insecta; order Hymenoptera; family Xiphydriidae; genus Xiphydria; species Xiphydria camelus. The sequence goes on along the minus strand of OY783192.1, from coordinate 25,360,922 downwards.
GGCATTAAAAGTAGTTGCACTTTTAATTTTGAAGCCTATTCTTGGAGAACCAGTCACCCCCACCAATTTTTTCTACTACGCCATCTCACCCATACTAGGGCGGGTGAGTTGGGGGGGGGGTTCTTGGTATATTTTCTTTTGACAAATTTTTTACAAAACTCGATAACACTTTTGGTCGTTCCTTTACAAATTCCTATATTTTATTGTTCGCTCTATTCACATTATCAATTAAGTATTGCTTATCCCACAAATATAGTTTTTGTACCACTTTAAACAAAGGTGCGCCATCTCTCCCGACTTTACCCTATAAGTACTAGATGATAAAATCGAACGAATTTAAAAGAATTTATAAGTACTTAATATGTGCACTCGCAGATAGCACGAGTAATCGGAAAGAGTTCTAAAACAGTTCAATTTGCAAACTTCTTAAGGAATTCGTTATTTTTACTTACAAAAATTGAGAGAGAATTGTATTTTAGAATGCAGAAATATTGTAATATACCTAAGACTACTTTTAGACTCCTTACGGATGCTTCAAGAGTTCGTCTTTTCGGTTCATAAAGAGTATAGAAAGAGCTCACAGCCTCTCTTGTATGTAAAAGTGCGGAAGGGTTTGAAAAAATATTCGAGCGACATCGAGTCCCTGTCTCTTGCAGCCATACTAATATAATTTCAGTGAGCAGGCATACGAGAGACAGTACTTGTACCGGACAATCTCTTGGAGACTTTGTTCCTCTCCTACAGGTAATCCAGAGAGCGTCTACATATGTATGAGGCTCTTCCTCATTGAAAATTCTCTCATATATCGCAGAGTATGGCCTATATTTTCAAGGCCGCTATATCTTCGTAGCAACAAAACAAGATTCCAAAAAAATCTTATACCACATTTTGATTTCGATCAACCTATTTTCGCCAAACGCTAATAGAATTATTGCATACAACTTTTTGAATACTTTGCAACTACCTGACCAGAAATCTAACCGGGCATGCCTTATGTTATGTAAGGACCTGTTCAGGCTCCCCCGAACAAGATATGTATACCCGAGAAAGCCTTGATCAGGGAGAGGTAAAACTTACCTGAACAAGGCATACCTCAGATGTCCCTAGTCAGGAAGACCTCCTCCTGATAAGACATTCCCAAGACAGCCCTTGCGGATAGACTGCATATCATGATTCTTTCACATCTTGAAATCGTGATTAGACGTTATTTTATCGATAGACGCTTATATACCTTTCACAAATGGAGGATAATAAGTTGTCAAATTAATTCACTTCAAAACTGTTTGGAGTTTATTTCAGCAATAAACAGATTCAGGCAAAATGTCGTACTCAACTATGACTAAATTTCGTTTTAAGATATTTGAAATCGATTAAATTCTACTTGATAGATTTTAAAAAAGTTTGATATGTGATATTTATCTTTGAATTTATATCGTGCACCGCATGCAGTGCAAGAATTATCTTGAATTTGTTCATTGCCAGTTGACTTATCACAATTTTTTAATTTATATTCTGCTCCGTACTAATGAGGAACTTGCATGAAATTTCTTTTTCCTTGAAAATTTTACTGAATGAAGCTATCCTGTTACAAAAACCAAGGAGCACTGTATTTTTTAATAATATGTAACTATATTAGAGAAAAAGAATTAATTAATCATGCCTTAAACGCCTAAACCACGCCCCGACCCAGAACGCAGTATAATTGGCCTAGACGCTTTTACTGTTCCGTGACGTCACACATTCGATGATCATTGGCTAAATGTCAATTTTGTCACTCAGTGCCAAATACTCGGTTTTACGGGCGTCCTCGACGCATGTGAAATGACGTTTCACGCCCTAATATGTGTGAAAGATTGCGCAGTGCGTGAAATAATCTGCGCAGTGCGTGAAATAAAAGTGGCACACTCGAGATGATATCACTGCGATTATTACTTGAAGTTGGCAGTCAGTGTGTCCAACGCAACGCATTCGCAGCACAACTCTACGCAGCTGACGCAAAGCCAACCTAACCTAACTTAACCCATTCACTGCCGCTGTCGCTTATAAGAGTTCCATTCCATTTAGACTTGAACTGGGCACTGCGGTTACATGTGTTTGTGTAGGCTGGCACTTGAGTAAAGGTACTTTGACGTAAACGTGCACGTGGTTCGGAATTTTAACGATTTTTATATATTTTGTTAATGTTAGAATTATTAACTTGAAGTTGGCATGGGGCAAAATGTATCTAAATTAGAGCGGCAGTGAATGTGTTAAAGTTCTTTGTTTGTTTATTTATTTCTTTTTATTTTGAAAAATACTTTTTTGTAATATGGAGGGGGGCTCCGCCCCCCTAACCCCCCCGCCAACCACCCGCTCCGAATACTGTCAACCTCGTATTTGACACTTAGTGACAAAAAATAGAATTCGTCATTCGGGCGTTCGCGCCGTTTTTAACTCCTGCGGCAAACTTCACACTCGTTAGAAACGGCGCTTCAGGCCCTCATAACGAAAATAACTATTTCAACCAATGACTGTCGAGTGCTCCTAACTATGCCCCGCCCCAAAAAGCAGTATGATTGGCCGAGAGCACATTTACTGTTGCGTGACGTCACATATTGCTCCTCGCTGTTTGCGCGGCTCTTTCAAACGCAACATTTTTAACTCAAATTTGTGAAGGTATCCGACATGTTAACACCATAAGTTTATATACCGTTGAAATTGTAATTTTTTACTCTATTTTTTAAGCCAATAAAAAAATCATGCAAGTTCCTCATTGAACGAAAAATTCATTTGATATATATGCAGTTTAAATTGTTCCAGTAAAAATTTAAATAAACAAATGTATACATATATCTCATAAATCATGCCTTCTTATAAAATGTTAATGATTACCTCAGATATTGACGACTCCCATAGTCATTGTTAAGTTTATGGTAAAATAATTTATCGTGCTTCAAGGAACCGATCTAAAATGGTTTGGGGATCTAGTATTTATATCGCATCAACACCACATCGGACAAGCATGGTTGGGTCATAAGAAGGCAACCGCGTTACATCCTTTACTGAGCCCTGATCAGGTAAATACGAGGGTGTATCAAATATAAACGGAATTCATTTTGTAAAAAATTCTAAATTTATTTAATTAAGCTTAGAAACATATATTATTTTTCTACAGTCTCCCGCCCTAGAAATACATTTTTCCCATCGGATTGGGAGCTTCTTTATTCCATCATCGTAGAAACTCTTCGGACGTTCTTATAACCATTGGAGCACAAATACTTCCACCCCGCGTCGTTGTCATCGAAATGTTAGCTTCTCCAAGCGCTTCTCAGAGGGGTCCAAAAAGATGGAAATTACAAAGGGATAAATTGGGACTATATGGCGGATGTTTCAGCATTTCCCAGCCTAATGCATCCAATTTTTGCCTTGTGACGTTGGCCGCATGAGGCCTGGCGTTGTCATGCAAAAGAATGACACTTCTGACCGATTGCTCCTTCCTTTTCCTTTGAAATGAGAATTTTGCGGCATCCAGTAATTCACAATAATATTGCGCATTAATCGTGTGTCGATCGTGGAGAAAGCCCACGTGAAAAGCACGTTGCCGATCAAAAAACACTGTTGCCATTACCTTGTTACTGAGCGTGGCTCTCGGTCTCCACCTTTTCACGCCCTCCAGAAAATTCTTTGTGGCATGCAAACACACGGGTTCTCTTGACAGGGTGTTGTCCCCGAAGTGTGCCTGTAATCGCCGCAAAATTTCGGTTGGATTCACCCCCTCCTTGGCCAAAAACTTGATTATAATCCGTTGCTCCACGGAGACATGCACTTCTGTTTCGCTCATGGTTTCTTTTCATACTAAAGGGACTCGAGTGAATTGCGGTCGATTCTCCCCTCTCCCTAACCGTACAGGTCATCTGCGAATTAACTCCTTCAAGGTCACGGACCCCTCCGTAATTAAAAAAAAATCAATTCCGTTTATATTTGATACACCCTCGCATATCAGCGTATTGGCATGAATTCGGGCAAGCTTGATTTAGTCCTGAAGGGAATCTGACTTGAATTTCTAGTTGGGTAGTTCCTGAAGACTTTTAGTCTTCATTTAATTTATAAAGAGGCTTCATTCGAGTATGAAAATGAACACGCATTTGGTTATATAAAAGTGAGTTCTCTTATTGAATAATAAGAGTACATTTTGGGACTGTCTCGATGCATGTGAAAAAACTCATTTTAAAATATAAGAATTCAAAAGAAACTCTTTTAGAATTCCCTGTGCTATCTGGGGCTATCTTTGCGATACTTTTCCTTTTGCGCACCTTCCCAAAACCAAATAATAAAGATATTACGTTTAGGATTAACCAATACCATGTTTCTACATGACAAGGCTAGGTGTATCGAACAAAGAAGGAAAGGAAAGAAAGAGAAATATCAAAGATGCGATGAAGCGCGAAGTTAGCTACATAAAACTTACTCTTTCCGTTTCTATTGTACTGCTGAATGCTTCCCCTCGTCTCCGTAACGCTCTCGCGGGTACCGAGCGATTGCCACTTGTGCACACTATGCGCCGACATCGGCGGATACTCGTTTTTCCCCTGGTAACCGTTGTACTGCGGCCCGGTGCTGCTCTCGTATACCTTCGCATTTCTGAGTTCGTAATGCTGTATGATACGAGGTGGTGGCTTGGGCGTAGTGGTTGTCGTCGTAGTGGTGGTCGTTGGTGCTACAAACGAAGTATTCGGGACGTCTTCTTCCACCTCCACGTTATCGTCTTCCGAATAAAACTGAAAACATACAATCGGAGACGGTTTAACGGATGACTTTCAACTTTCCCTCGAGTAGGCATTCCCTTTCTTGTTCTACGACCCGTAAATGCTAGCCCTTTTTTCCTTTTCATTATAAGAAATTGTAATCTAGAGCAATCAACATACATAACTCTTTAGTTTCGTACACCCACAAGTCTCTACAGTGAAATTATAATGATCAGCAATCGAAATTTTGTTTAGGTTGGAAAAGTCGTAAGTCACATCGATGATAACAAGGACTTACGATGTTTCCTCGCATAGCAATGAGTTACGACGTTTCTCAACGACAGTGAAAAGATATGTGCTTTTATCTGGTACCGGTCGATTTATTTAGATCAATTAAATATTTTTTCATATTAATTAATAAATTATTTCTTCCTTGCAATTTTGCATACTACTTCACATGATTATAAGGAAGAGATATTTCCTTGATGTATTAAAATATGTTACTGATATAAATAAATAATTACTTGCGACCTCGCAAGTAATTTTCAGTAAATCTAACTAATTCTTTTTCCCTGTGTAGTAGAGCTTAAAGTGCATGATGTTGAATTAATAACACAGGCCTGCGAAATTAAAGTTTTTGAAAAATGCAAGAGAAGTTTTCGCTGATTTTTATGTTATTTGATGTGCTGATTTCGAAAATGACCTCCATTTTTTTCCATCACGACAGGATTTTTTGTAAAATCGATATCACTATTTTTGCTAGAATCCTATTTGAAAATTAATTATCTCGAACAATTTTGCGTACTATCTGGCAACAGTGGTTTTTATCTATTAAAATATATGTAAAATAATCGATTCTTGGTGAGGCAAATTAATTTTTCAGCAATCGATTATTTTGTATAGGTTTAAATGGATGAAAACCACTGTTCGACCAGATCGCAGGAGCCGCCTCTGGTCGAGAGGAAAACTGAACGTTCCCTTGGGTTTAAACTTAAATACATCAACTTATGGTGTAGTTTCTAGAGAAAAATCACCAACACACATACTATTTTAATTTCTTTTTAAACCCTTTGCGGTGGAGGGGCGCCTTACAGCCCATTCACACGATACGGTTTTTTCCCGTTTCGGTATTTTACCGAATCCGTTTTTTTACCGTGTGCTGCAGTGGCGCATACATTTAAATGGGCGCGTTCGCACGGTACGTCTTCGAAACTCATACGGCAATTTCACCGATTCGGTCGCAACTGACGTTCGGTTTTGTCACCGAAAACCGAATGGCCGGATTCGATAAAATAACCGAATCGGTCGCTAGTGGCAATGTGGTTTGCATGGAAGTGTTCAGACGGGATAGTTTTCGTACGATACGGCTCGTGCATGGCCGGGTGATGGCGCGAGAGCCCGAAACGGGTCGTGTTCACACGATACGGTTTTTTCCCGGTTCGGTAAATTCACCGAATCGGTTTTTTACCGTGTGCTGCAGTGGCGCATACATTTAAATGGGCGCGTTTTCACACGATACGTCTTCGAAACTCATACGGCAATTTCACCGATTCGGTCGCGACTGACATTCGGTCTTGTCACTGAAAACCGAATGGCCCGATTCGGGAAAATAATCAAATCGGTTGCTAGTGGCAATGTTTATGCATCGAAGTGTTCAGACAGGATAGTTTTCGTACTGATAGGTCTCGTGCATGGCCGGGTGATGGCGCGACAATAAACAATGATTTTAACCCTTTTAGTGCCGGACGACGATATATCGTCGTTCTCTGTACTTGCGAAAAGTGCCAGCGACGATATATCGTTGCGTATGCGATGGCGCCATGTTCTTCGCATTACGAGAAAGCTCTATCTGAAAATAAATTTATAAGACGTTATAAGCGGTCTAATAACATTGCAAAGTAATGTAATAAAAATTGTTTTTGAGTATCCTTTGCATTCGCTCGAGCGGCACTGTTTCGACGCCCGGGTGATTGGTTGACACGTCCACTCGACGTGTGCGAAACACTTGCCAGAGCCGTAGCCGAGATAGGTATAGTGTCAAGGGGCTGACCGATTCGGTAGAATTTTACCGAAACGGTGAAAAACCGCAACGTATGAACGGGCTGTTCGGTAAAATTACCGAAACGGTGAGAAACCGCATCGTGTGAACGAAAAAACCGTATCGTGTGAACGGGCTGTTAGAGGTAGTGTCTAGCTTCCGCGCCCGGCGGTTCGATCCGTCACTCAGCGACGCCGAACTCGATATGTTTCGACTCCACCTGCGAGAAAACATTAAACATTCTCGCCCGGATTGTTTGAGAAGTCCACTCGAGCGACACTGCACCGTATTTTCACACATAAACACGATATGTTTATTTCCGATGCGCGATAAAATTTATCGCTCGGGCGGCACGACGCGTCCACTCGAAGTGTGCCCGTACCTATACTGTGCCCTGGCGCTTTCGAACTCGATAGGTATGTTTATTCGTTCACAGGCGACAGAGGGGTTTTCGGTAGGCTTCACAAAGGTAGAATCATGGTCAGACAGGGAGGCAAGAAATTCAACGCCGAAAAAATGTGTTTACAGTAAATGTTCATAAAAATCCAAGTAAACTTGAATTTTTCAAAAAAACGACGTGATAGAACTTTTTTATTATTTTTTTCTCAATTAACACCAAAAAAGACATAAAGTTCAGTTGTCACTTCCCTTGTATTTTTTTCATCGCAGGCCTGTGTAATTCGTGGGCACGCGACTAGCCGAAGGTGCTTTCCCATTGGTATAAGTTTGCAACGTTTTATCTCGAATATGGCGCACTTAAATAAAAATCATCGAAGACTAAATTATTGTCAATTTTTTCCCCCAAGAATACTGTCCACAAATTTTTGCTACCAATTTCTGGACACCCAGTATACTCCCGTGCTAAGTACAAAATGAGTAAGAGACATTTCTAAACAAATGCAAAAATATTATGCTCTGAAATGATCAAGATAAAACATTTAACAGAAAAGAAAATTATTATAAAATTCTAAATTAGAACTAGTACATCGTGATGTTTTTCTTTTTTTCTGTATCTTGACCACTGTAAAGCATGTTTTTACACTCGTTTTGAAATGTCAAATACCCCCTTCGCATTTAGCACGGCAGTATAACGGATGCATGTAAAAATAGTTTAGACAATTTTTTTGTCTTCTGAAAATTAAGATACAACAAATAAAACAAATATTATCGAACGAGTTCAAATTCGATAAAATGCAAAGAGTTAAAAAATCGATCAAACGCCGACCTTCCGCATTCGACGTTGACGTGTATCGCGTGTCTTACAATTAGTTTTTCTTCGTCAGACGCGCGCGAACGTGAAATTCGCCAAGACAAGTTTCGCCTACACCCTCGTCTAACCGCGGCTCGCCATAATATGGCCTTCATCGAAGTGATTCGGCTCGTCACGCGGAGTCTAGCAAAAAAGTCCAAAGGAGCCTCAGACCCGCAGGACCTGTCGGTTGTTCAGCTGCACCAGCCTGCTGCATCTTCATCTGAGCGAGTAGGCGCTCTCTGCAGCCGCATCGGATTAGCCCTTCAAGTTACGGACGGAAACGCGTTCTCGATGACCGTAGAACGTTTCGGACGTCGCACATACGGGTATTTAAGCCTAAAAGCTGGCCATAAATCATTTTTGTGAAATTGTGGATATTAAAAAACAAAATGCTCATTTATATAGCTAAATATACCGCGCATCATTTAGTAGCCACTACTTTTTATTCGACTCCCGCGCTGCCCTCTAGCGTCAGTCGGAAGTTACCGTTCGCTTGAGGTGACATGTGAATTGTCGATGTTTCTTTCTGTGTGTTCTCACAATACTTATTATTATTGAGTGTTTTGAAATTGTACATGAAATATTTGTGATGGATCCGTCAAAACCTGGTATGTACTTGCATGTTAAAATAAAATCCCCTAAAAGTTTCTGACATTAAGTGTTTCGAACACAATCTTCAAGAGTTTCACTTAATTTCTAAGCATTTCTATACTATGAATTATATATAGAATTGAAGTAGGCAGATTGAAAAGGACACTTAATAGAAAAGTTGCCGTGGAATAGCGCGGATGTATTTTTAATTATTTTTTTTAATAAGGTAAGTGAATACAATATGCCCACCTTAAGCGATTTTTGTTTTGTTAACAAGGTAATGTTAAATAATAAGTAATAGCAATTATTTCATGACAAAGTTCAACATGTTTAAAACCTAAAAAAATCGCTTAGGGTGGGCATATTGTATTCACTTTCCTTATTAAAAAAAATAATTAAAAATACATCCGTGCTATTCCACGGCAACTTTTCTATAAGGTGTCTTTTTCAATCTGCCTACTTCAATTATATATATAATTCATAGTATAGAAATGCTTAGAAGTTAAGTAAAACTCTTAAAGGTTGTGTTCGAAACACTTAGGCCCAGTTGTACAACTCAGGTTTAACTAAAATCCTTGGTTGGTTGCTATGATACCAGCTTTGCTATTGGCTATTCCATAGCAACGAACCAGAGATTATAGTTAAACCTGAGTTGTACAACTGGGCCTTAATGTCAGAAACTTTTTAGGTCATTTTATTTTAACATGCAAGTACGTACCAGGTTTTGACGCATCCATATCAAATATTTCATGTACAATTTCAAAATACTCAATTACACTGTAAGTCATTTTGGGGGTCATGAAGAGGGTATTAAAATCTGACTTCAGTTTATGTTCCGGGCTGGTTTACCATTAACAAAACTGATTTTGGTTTGGTTGTTGCTGCTCAATTAAGCATTTTTTTCAATTTTGTAGTTTTTAGGGAATTTGAAGGGAAAACGGTCATTATTAAATTTAAAAAAAATGTTTTTTTTTCACAAAATAGTTGTGGTGGGGGTTTTTAGGTACGAGGAATTCATTTCTGATATTTATATTTGCTAAAAACATCCGCCAGAGGGTGCTACAGATAAATTTCCTATAAACTTTACGTATTTTCTATGAAAGATCATGTTTGTTTTATATATTTTCATACATTTTCTCATTATTTGTTTCATTTACTCATTTTTAAAGTATAACATTTTGAATATCGAAACCAGAAAGTGATGAACAGGGTGAGAGATTTCACCAAGTGTGCATGCCTTTTGAAGGTAAAGAATGCTTTTACGGTTTATAACATGAATGTAATAAATTTTGTCTTTTTTTTTATATTTCATACATTTTTTAGCACGTTATCAAGGAAAGAAATTAAATTCTATGATCGCCGATCTATGCTGGACGTTCAGACGTGATGCTGACGCATATGATACAGATAGACCGTGAGATAATGAGAGATTCTGGGGTGCCCCATTTTCGCATACAAGCCTCGAAGAGAGGGTTGAAAAGTACTTCGATTTTGAGTAGAATGAAGGGAAATTTACGAATGGTCCCTGGGGATAACATATGGAAAATTGGATTTTTCTTAATAAAAAAATAAAAGGTACCTCTTGCCCATTTTTTCACGCAAGCCTTGTTCACTAAATGATTCATTAATAAAACCTGGCTTCGGAAATCAAAGGCTTGTGTGGGAAAATCGGTCAGAGAGAATCTCGATTTTTCCTTACAAGATTACGCCCTTATTTCAATCCTTTAGCCACCTGCAACACTCAAGCCTTTGGTTTTCAGAAGCCAGGTTTTATTAATTAATCATTTAGTGAACAAGGCTTGCGTGAAAAAATGGGCAAGAGACACCTTTTATTTTTTTGTTAAGAAGAATTTAATTTTGCATATGTTATCCCCAGGGACCATTCGTAAATTTCCTTTCATTCTACTCAAAATCGAAGTACTTTTCAACCCTCTTCGAGGCTTGTATGTGAAAATGGGGCACCAGAATCTGTCACTATCTGACGGACTAAGACGAGGAGAGTGAAATAGAAGCGGAGGCTGCTGAAGGCGAAGAAGAAGAAACCCGCTCTGTAATTTATAGTAGCGACAGCGACTAAGAATAAATAATAAACACTTTTAAAAATATCTTAACTTTTTTTTTATTTTTATTATTTGCAAAAAAAGGAGCAAATAAAACAGAAATAGTAAGAAAATGTATGAAAATATATAAAACAAGCATGATCTTTCGTCGAAAATACGTAAAGTTTATAGGAAACTTATCTGTAGCGCCATCTGGCGGATATTTTTAGCAAAAATAAAATTCCTCATACCTAAGAACCCCCACCACAACTATTTTGTGAAAAAAAACATTGTTTTTAAATTTAATAATGACCGTTTTCTCTTCATATTTCCTAAAACTACAAAATTGAAAAAAAAACGCTTAACTGAGCAGCAACAACCAAACCAAAATCAGTTTTGTTAATGGTGGACCAGCCCGAAACATACTCTGAAGTCAGATTTCAATACCCAATTTAGTGATTTACTGTGTTATTATTGAGTATAATAATAAGTATTGTGAGAACACATAGAAAGAACATCGACAATTCACATGTCACTTCAAGCGAACGGTAACTTCCGACTGACGCTAGAGGGCAGCGCGGGAGTCGAATAAAAAGTAGTGGCTACTAAATGATGCGCGGTATATTTAGTTATATAAATGAGCATTTTGTTTTTTAATATCCACAATTTCACAAAAATAATGTATGGCCAGCTTTTAGGCTCAAATACCCATATGTGCGTCGTTGTGTCTGAATAACTGAGAAGCCCCTAGGAGGAAGTTTTTTTGTTCGAAGGCGAGAATTGTGTATCTGGGAGGTTGTTCTCCCTCCTCCTCCGAGAAGTTACGGTAACCTCGTAAACCGGCGGACTGATCATATGCGCAGTAAAATATTTCATACGGAATTATCAAAAGTGTATGGCGTATTGTACAGATTGTGGATCAGAAATGCTGCCCTAAAAATAGATTAAAATAAAAATAGGAAGAAATCATTAGATGCGACTGACACTTTTCAGAAAATTTGAGGGATGTAAATTGTTGAGCAAGCATCGGTAGCAGCAATACAAAATATGCTTCAGCCCCTTCAGGTGGTAAGTCTGAGAAACGAGGTCCGGCCTTATGGAGCTCCAATGTTAAATTCGAAGTGAATGAAAATTATTTGCATCGATGTGGATCCAGTTTTGGAATTTTTGTCCATTTTTCCGCAATATGGATGGTCAACACTACTCGGAGGATAAAGATAGAATTTTTTCGTTATTTTTTTTTCAAAATCAGTGTTGTTGGTTTACCTTAAAGACGACCTTTCGAAGTTCTCATTCATTTCTTATGCAATAGGGATAGTCGCCCCTGCTCAGAAGATACAATTACAAATTTGTAATAGTTATCAATGGTATCAGTGTGGTTGAAAACCCCTGAAACAACTTCAATACGAGTAATATCAAACAATTTGTATCCACTTAGAATTTAACATTAGAGCTTCATAAGGTCGAACCTCATTTCTCAAATACCACCTGAAAGGGTTGAATCGTACTTTTTATCGTTGTTACCGGTGTTTGGTTGAGAACTTACATCCCTTCTCTAATTCTCTGAGAACTTCCAATAGTATCGAAAGATTCCTTCCTATTTTGATTTCAATCTATTTTTAGGACAGCATTTCTGAGATTACTGGAAGTGTAAACTACGCTGAGAAAAATAATTAGGTTAAAATGACAAAGCACGTTCAGTTAAACGTGTTTAATTATTATAATAAAAACACTGATCAATTAAACCAAATATTTAGTTATTCCAACCAAATGTTTAGTAATTCCTACCAAACGTTCAGTTATTCTAACCAAAATTGATCAGTCTAACCAAACAGATGGAGAATCCACATTTCATCAAACGGTTTGGTCATCGTATTCAGGATTTTTGTTGAATTGACCAAGTTATTTTTCTCAGTATAGCGAGAAAACTTAAGACAGTTGATACATATCCGATATACTCGGAGTTGGCTTACCATTGAATACGACATGCGAGTTAACTCTGTCTCGGTAACTTAAATTTGCAAGTCATCGTGGTACTTAATATAACCTGCGTCTGAGAGAAGTTTTACATTATGTATTACCCAAAGTACGATGACTTGCAAAATTACTCAACGTATATGACGCATTGCATTAGGTACCTAAAGTATGCCGACATCCAGAACTGTACCTATTACCCGAGAAAATCAACCCGAAATTGATTATAAGTTCCAATAATAGTTATGTAATTTGAGATCGTGTGGTTTACTCTTGTAGTGTGAATACATGATAATCCATTTATGCCTAATTTATGTCCACCACATGCAACTAAATAGATATTCAAGTTCACACACACAAGTTCGAATTATATCAGCTTTAATATAACGTAGTACGGTTCTGTTTAAACGATATTCAACGCGGACCTTGACTTTCTTACGGCGCCAAAGTCAAAGAAAAGTTAAAGCTTCGGGTTATCGACCAACCTCAAAGGCTATATGGTAATGAATAGATAAGATTCTTCCTACAAGGTCATCCCAGGTCTGCCAGCCAGACTCAGACTACGAGCTGAACTCGATTGTTATTAACTTACTACAGCTCCGGTAGCAGATAAATAATAATTTAGAAAAAAAAATGAGTAGGAGCTCGATTTGCGTGTATTACGTGGAACTAAATAAGTGTTCAAGTTCGTATTAACAACTTTAAAATGACGCGGTATGCGAACGGTATTCAAAGCGGACCTTGACTTTCTTACGGCGACAAAGTCAAAGAAAATCTAGTGTGCCGCGGGTTATCAACCAACCTCAAAGGCTGTATGGTAATGAATAGATGAGACGCTTCCTACAAGGTTACCCCAGGGGTCCGCGAGCTAGACCGAGACTACGAACGTAGCGGCAGAACAGTGCTTAATCTTTATTTGCATGAGAAGCATCGCAACACTTGCCGAGAGCGGACATCTGCGCCTTTGATATGCCGCTAATAGAAACAATCCTTGGTATGGGATACCTAGCGTATATCGGGTGAAGAGAGAGAAAGAGAAGAGGCAGAGGAGACTCGAGTATATGCAGCTATCTTATCTCGTGCAATTCGTGCAGGGCTATTCGAAACGCGCGTATACTCCACTCGGACGCCTCTTACTTTGTGTGTATCTCCTCTTTATATCTTACATTGGGTGTGATATAAGGTGATGCAAACTAGATAGAGCAATTCGTCGTCGTATCTAGCGCTGTTGATAGATCGTCCACTTTGGATTTTCGGCAAATTCATACTCGACTTGAATAGTGGGAATTATTTAATTCGCGATATATTAGTTCTATGCTGAAGTTGCATCTGCACGCGGACTCACATAGGACGATTTCAGATACAACACAATAATTTAGGTTTGTGTTATCGCGTTATGATTTCCATTTTTACTAGGTAGGTACCTATTCTAATAGAAATTATAACTAAATACATATTGAGTTTTGAAGAATTATTTGTACAAGTACATATACCTAGGGCATTTCAGGCCACTTCGGCCACTCTATAAAAATGAATTTATTTCAAACAAATATCTAATAATCAAGTTATACGAGTACAATGATTCTACTAAATTACACATCAATCCTCCCATAAAAATCGGGAGTAATTGTACTTTTTATTTTTGTTTTTAAAATCAATGGCCAAGCTTTATCTATGAGACCTCTTTTTGTTCATAATCGAAAAGTAAAAAGAAAATGTTGTGCAAAGTTACATCATGGAAATCCCAGTCACTTAGAAAATACACCGTTTACCTATATAAAAGTGAAAATCACAACATCGCTGTATCCATCAAACGACTAGAAATTTAATAATGTAATTTTACGAAAAATTTTCTTTTTACTTGTCGATTATGAAGAAAAGAAGGTATCGACGATAGAGATTGGCTCTCAGTTTCAAAACTGAAAATAAAAAGGTACGATTATTCCGTGATTTATGGAAATGCATTTATTTTTTAAGTGGCTGAAGTGGCGTGCAATATCCCATAAGACTATAATTAAAAATGTTCCGATCCAATTTACAGCTGATTTCACGGTACTCGATTCAGCAAATTCCTTTATACTACTTCGGGCTAAGAAAGACGTTTCACGAAACCATTGCTTTTATCGTTTCGGAAAATGATCTCTCAAGCATACGCGAGGAGTCTCTCAAAGGCCAGAATAATCCGTGCACGTTTCGCCGGATGATTCATGTTGATAAGTTGAACCTTCGGGCTCTCGCGGTATTTAACTACCTTGAGACCCTTTGCGCTCTGGGTCAGGTTTGTGTTCCGGGACTTGGCGCGTTAGCCTTTGCATTGCGCAAGCCCTTTCAAAGCGCTATTAAGTGCCATTCCTCGAGCAACTTATAGAATGCAACTGTCCGGACGTCGTTCGTCCCACAGAGAACGAGGTCGACGTTATTGGAAGAAAATTTACGCTCCTTCACTTTCTTTCTAAGAAATTCTTATAATTGCTCGCATGATGTTAGCCAATTGTAATGGATGAAGGCTAGAGATAGCGTTTCCGACATCGATCTCACCGGATGAGACTGTTTATGGGTTTCTCAGAGTGTAACTGATTTCTTTATGGAAGTTTCTACAATTTTCTAGCAGTCGTAATTATGTTATCATGATGCCGTATACTATACAAGGTGTAATGATTAGGAAGGCTGAAATAGGAGGAGCCTAATTCTATTCAAAGTTAATAAACTGACGAATGGCATGAGTACCTACGATCCCCGTTCCTCGGAACCCACTCGGCTGTCAACTCTTCGTCAAAGTGAGGTAATCGTAGGAAGTCATATTATAGGTCAGAGTATCAACCTTGAACAGAATTAGGCTCCTCCTGTTTCAGCCCTCTTGGCCATTACACCCTGTATATTGCTGGCTTATTAGTTTCTCGAACATCGAATGATAGTTTCTGATGATATACTTCATGAACGCTCGAACTGATATTTACGATCCCAACCGTCGAGACAGCTTTCGCTTCGCTGCGCTTTAAACTCCATGTAACTAGTAAGACTCGCGTAAACATTCCTTCTTCGTTTCGTTTACGCTGTGCTTGCTTACCGCGTCGTTTCGGCTTATTACACAGAAAAACGAATACGCGTGAATAGATTACATTTAGTTGTCAATACGAGCAGGGTCTAAATTAAATCAACGCTATTTAGACTCCAAATTCAGACAAAAGAATAAACCAAAATTTGTCTATTTAAAATTACGAAGAAAATGTTCCAGAACTTTTTAAAGCGTAGTTTTATTGAACTTTAGAAACATCTGTTCGATCACTTGCACGAGAAATAGGGTCAAACATTTGTTAACCCTTAAATGCATATTGTTGCTTTTCGGCAACACACTGCCTACTATACCTTTCAAACTCACACTAGAGCAAATATCGACTTGCTGCATGGAGTATCCGTTGGGCTACGTATTGCTTTATAATAGGCTGTAAGCATTTGTTGGTGCATGGCGCTCATGTCAATGTATTATTGACATGTCCCAGTCTGCAGACAACCGGCAAGCAACGGGATAAGAAAACGAGATGCAAGCTGCCTAACTGCAAAGGACTTACCTATACCAAGTGTGAGAATTGCGGTGTAGAATTATGTTTCAATAAACGTAATAATTGTGTCAAAAAATTTCACACGTAATGTAATGTCATACTATGTACTTAATGCATGATGTTGCCATTTGGCTACATACCCTTTTTTGAAAAAAAAACGGTTCAAAGTGAAATATAATTTTTATTTTTATTTTTCCCTGTATTAGTTTTGTAAAATCTTCCAGTTTTTCATTTTTTTATTTTTAAACAAAAAATCATGCATTTAAGGGTTAAGCGTATCTAACATTTCCGGAACCTTTAAAAAATCTATTTTACCATTTTATGTGATTTTATTCCAATCTGAAGGTAAATATCTATAACAAATTTATTAAAGTGAACGCATCAATGTTTTGTAACACAATATTTCATAATGTTATATTTACATACCTATAGTATCTAATAAAATCCAGCACGATATAATCGAAAGTTGTGGTCACCTATCCCCATTGTTTAGTTGATAATCGACATCGATATAGTATTCGATAGTTAAAGCGGTGAAATTCAATTTGATAAAATTAGCGTTGAAGTAAATGTAAATGTCGTTATGAAATACGTTTTAGGCGCGCGCTTGAGCATGCAAATGGTCTAGTATATTGATAAATATATACAATTTGTGGAATTATTCACACCGAAACCCCCTTATCTCGCAGTGAGAGTTCAGGGATCGAAACGAGGGTTTCGCAATCGTCGGATCCGCTATCCCGTACGGACGATTAAAGGGAAAGAATCCGACACTCGGAAACAGATGCGAAGTGGTCAGCAGCGGAGAAAAAGTCGAACATAACAAAATGTAGTCACAAATTGCTTCGCGGCAACAAATTGCCTGTGGGGTAAAAAGCGAAACAGGCAGTGTGTACGGAGAAAAAACTTTACGCGCCCTTAACTGCGGTTCGCTCCGATGGCCGGCGAGCATTAAGAGGCATTAGGGCGCATCCCGGGCACCTCCTGTTATTAAACTGGGTTTGCCGAGCACGAGGGACCACCCAAAAACCCCGCTGCACATTGTCTTTTCGCCTCGCGGCCGATTTTTCAGGGTGATTTTTTGTTATAAGTTTGCGAGGCAAATGATTTATCGTCAGCGCGACACTTGGCAATGTACTAGAGCAGAGATTTATGGCATTTGTGCGCGTGTTAATTTAAGAGCCTCCTTTTGGAATCTTGTCTTTTTCATTTTACAAAATGGAGGGCATGAAAAAATGTTCAGCTCATCACTTGATAAGACAAGATATTTCATTATTTTTGTAGTTTTTGAAGTGATGGATCTAATGATAATGACTGAAAATGGAGTCAAGACTGGTAGAAATTAGAAGTAATAATAATGATTAATTTTTCATGGTGTTTTTCACGGTAACGTTTCTCGTTTACATATTATTAATTCTAATTACAGCTGCACCCTTCATGTCATTTTTGCTAATTACGATTAGGTCCAGCAGTTGAAAGACTAGAATCGAATGTCGTATTTTTCAATCGGTAGAAAATAAGCGAAAATCATTATTATTGATTCTTATTTTAATTATATTTCTCTTAGAAACTGTGATATATTATTAAAGCTTCGTTTGTCAGTTTATAACAAAAAATAAGCATTGAAGGAATATCAGCCAAAAGTTGTCAGTGATTCGTTTGAACAATTTGCAACCCCGATTTCTAACCAAAATGTAGTCGAGAACAAAAAAGCTGAAAAAGGGTTCAACGTCCCGATCGTCCCATGTCGTATTATTCTACCGAACGCACAGCTGCGGACCTATCGCCGATCATCCATTACTTCTGATTAAGAATGCGCCACTTCCGAGGCGCGTATTGGAAAAATACTCGACGCGCCGCGTTGAGGCCGATAAAAATGAATTGCGCGTGCCCGTGAGATCGCCGCGACCGAGAAGAATCTCGTTCACTCCCGACAGAGAGTTTTCCTAGCAATGAAGATATTGCGCGTCGACTTTTACCATCGATAATTTATATGCAGAGGGCCAGAGCGAGGAGAGAGAGTGGCGCATCGACAGGGTTTGTTTTTAATTCTTCGACGATGACGTCACTCGGTTATCCGGTGGATAACACTAGAAGATTATATAGGTTCTTATGTTGGGCGCCCCACGAATTCTGTATTCTTCGATATGCAGCCATTTTTGCTCCAGTTCCGTATAAGCTCCTGCGGAGAGAGAGAGAGAGAGAGAGAGGGCCTATTAAATTAATATTCGCGTAGATCAGATAGCGCGCGCTACAAAGGGCAAGGAAGGCACGTCTCGGGGCAAACTTTGATCATATCCCGGATAGCTGCCCAGGAAAGGCCCACCCACAACGCATACCATTCATCAACCCCCGATATTCCTCCTGTAACTCGTTCAACGGGAATCTATATCGATTGGTATCGCTGTGGAGTGTCTCGTATTTTTATATTTTCATAACAAATCTAATTGTCACGAATTTCCAGCTTTCGGCATCTAATTATTAATATTTATTAATAATTAGAATTCGTTAGTATTCGATTTCTGACTAATAGTACCTAAAATATGTAAAGTAAAATTATCAATTGCCGGACTGTTAAGCTCAATATCAGGATACTCAAATATTATATCGCACCCTTGCTTCAAAAATGACACAACTCAAAATTGGAGGGACGACTTTGAAAGATTTATTAAATTATTATTTTAATTATTTAAAAGATGAATTATTATATTATACGAGCGTTGACCATTTTCTGCCAGATTATGATTTATCGTAGAATTTTCATGATAATTATCATAATCTGGCAGAAAATGGTCAACGCTCATATAATATAATAATTCATCTTTTAAATAATTAAAATAATAATTTAATAAATCTTTCAAAGTCGTCCCTCCAATTCATCTTTTAAAGTCGTCTCTCCAATTTTGACTTGTGTCATTTTTGAAGCAAGGGTGCGATATCATGTTTTCCATACCGGATGAGTTGCTTAAGAGGTAGGATTGGTGTGTTGCCCAAATCGACCAATAGTAGGCTATCTCATTGTTTTCCCTCTGATTGGTTAAGTTTGACAATCTAACCTCTTAGGGAACTCACCCTGTATTCGATAATTATCACAGTTAGCATTTATATTATTTGCTAATGCATCTGAACGTATACAAAATATATAAAAAATTGTAACAATCATTAGTTAATGGTTATTTCAAGTTTTCTTTAAACATTGGAACGTATCTCGCAATTGATACGTTCACCTTACAATAGTGTAGTTGACTGATATTTTTAAATTGCTGTTTCGAAAAATTTGGACAAAAATATTTACGTACTCCGTATTTTTTCATTTTTCATTTTCGGCCTCATTTAAACGGGAAAATGATATTAAAAATGTAACATACGTCATCGCTTAGTAAGTCTATCTCTCTCGAACTCGTTGCTTGGCATAAGTGCGTCTCTCATGGCTCTTCGATGAACTCAGTAGGCAGAAATGTCCTTATAACTCTTTGCGAATATTTATTTTTTTCGGACATTTTCTTTTTCGCGTGATATTAAATATGCATAAAGATTACAAATTGAATTTAAAAATATAACTAAAACCATAATATAACCAATTTAACCAAAATCTTGGAGATGATAATCAAATCGTTTGGTGAAATATAGATCCTCCATCTGTGTGTTTGGTTAGACTGATCACTTTTTGGTTAGAATGACTAAACGTTTGATTAGAATGACTAAACATTTGGTTAAAATAACTAGATATTTAGTTCAACTGAGCAGTATTTTGGTTAAACTAAACGTGTTTAACTAGATGCATTTTATCATTTTAACCTAATTATTTTTCTCAGTGTAGTAATGCCGCGTTACAAATCAACCCCACGCGAACACCTTCCTCACTCGCCAATTCCCTCTAATACCGGTAAGCCCGCAAAGACAGGTGCCTACACCACGGCTCCTCAAAGACCCAGGGTATCCGCGCGCAGGTTTAAGTATACCTAGTAGTTACGTGATAAAAATAAAAAACTTTTCCCCGAATTGGAAACGGATATATTGTATGGATATACAATCCGGGTGTCAAATTTCGGCCCACCAGCCACGAGGTACATAGAGGAAGGCATTGCGCTACTATTAGGTTCGTTCTAACAAGCATTTTAGGACAGTTCTAGAACCGTCCTGGAACTAGTTAAGAATTATTTAATGCGCATGCGCCAGTCAGATGCGTTCTAGAACTGAATCCATGGGATGTGTTGGAACGGTTGGAACACAGGATCGCACACAGCACAGGGAGGCTTGTCCACCCTTTGTATACATTTTGCGGAAAATCACGGGTTATCCTAAGCGGATGTGTGAGTTCAACTAATTGTTGAAACGTAAGTCTTTCTTTCAATTGCTATTTTTCAAATAGACACCATTTAGAAGTTACGGATAATCCCCTTCGCGCTGCTCTAACCTACAAACGTCCCGGAATGCAACTGTAAACATTCTTGACTCGTGTTTTACATTTTCAGTTTATTGGCGTAAATGATTGAAGGGGTCGCATTCTCGTGTCCACCTGTATTATACATTTTCTGGATCTGGTTTGTGTTTATCATCATGTGTTTAGATCATGCCAAAGGGATTCAGGGATACTGCAAAAGACGCGAAGTGAGCTATTGGAGTATGCTTGATATCTAATTTTAATTGTGTAAAGTATTCCAATACTCTTCTGTTTCCAGGTTCAAATTGCTAATCTGACCTTATGTGGTGCTTCAAAAGGAACATCAATGCTTAACACATTCGCTGCGGACCGCGCACAGCTCCTGCTTTAAAATACATACACCCCCTCACGGGGGAACCGCATGATCCGCAGCGAACGTGTAAAGGAATCTCTTTCAGAACTCGACAGTCCTATAATATACGCTCACAATGATCTTCTACTGGTAAATGTATTGTACAATGAAAAAGAAACGTGCGTTACGCTACGTGCGTAGCGTTACTTTCATTGACTACGAGTACACTGCTTTTAACTGAGGCTTTTGATATATCCAATCATTTTATTGAATTTGCTGGTAATCAAATTATCCATTTACCACAAACTAATCATTTTTATAGCATAGAAGTAATACAAAATCTCTTATTTCTTTTTTCAGGTATAGATAATCCTGATTTTTCTCTGTATCCGGAGGAAACATTGCAAAGGGCTTGGCTTAGAATATATCTTCGTATGTACAATGAAGCCACAGATGTATCCGAAGATACTGTTACTAAACTTTATGCCAAGGTTTAAGTTTCCCCCTTTATCTCATTTCTTCTGGGGTTGCTGGGCGCTTATACAGAGTGAACATTCAAATATCGACTTTTTGATTTTCTGGAGTAAGTTTATTTAATTATTATTAGATTGTAATCAGGATATTTTCATTGTATAATATTCATATTTCATTTGATGATAATCGTTTTGATAATGGGTACGCTTCTTTCAGATTTAACGAACACTTCAAAATGAAGGACGAATGCCTGAACATGAAGTATAAAATTTACGACAAGACGAAATCATTCCATACAATGAAGAATTTTAATCATTCCCAACGACGTATTCTGTATGATACTATTTAATTTTACCAGCTTGTTAACTAGATTTCTCAAGGAAATTATCTCCTTTTATTCAGATTCATCATAACAGCAATTGAAAAAAATTGCGAGTGAAAATACTATGATATAATAGCTCAAATCGTACAGTATTTTATATAAACAATAGGATAATATACACATAATAGAATCATGTACATATTATGTTACCGAATAAAAAAATATTTTCTGTTATCCATCATGTTTTTCCCGCAATTTCTAACAATTTCTTTTGACCTTTTTTAACGTTATCATCGGAATTAATAGTTCAGTTTTTTCTCCGTACTAGTAAACCTTTGCTAGTAAACGATATTTGATAGAGCAAGTTTAGCATATTTTAAAATATCCTTCAATGCCTCCGAATAGAAATGAATCGGTGAGTCCAAGAACAGTACAAGTCCAAAAAATGGCGTTTCGACTTAAGATAGCCAAAATGTTTAAAATTCTAAGCTCCATATATTGTCAAGAACCGATTCCTATCAGTTATAAGAAGATCGTTGATGTTAAAAAAGTCATGAAGTATATTAACGATGAAACACTGGAGTTTTACTATCATATAACTTCTTGGAAGCAAAGTTATGCAGATGAAGATCCTCTGATAACTAAGTCGACAATATAATGATTCTTTAATTAACATTTTTGTTAAATTTACTTAATGAAATATCTTTCACATATTTAGCATCCTTCATTACAGTTTTCAAGAGCTTATCATACACAAACATTCAAAAAAGCAGAACAAGAAAGATGAGCCCAAAAAGAGTACAAGAGAGTGCATACATTTTTTTCTTCTATAACTTGGAGGGGAGTGATTTTTCGGATTTTTTATTTTCAATTATCATTTACCTAAAAAGTTATCACAACTTTTATATCATGGCCATTAACTCATTGTGAAGTTATTATGTTTTTTCATTTTTTCTCGAAACTATCTTTATGCATTTGTACTGTTCTTGGACTCACCGATTCAAATAGAGCGCGTCTCGCGCCTTACTACGCGTGGGCTAGAAAATCGTCCCAACTCAGAACTAGGGACTGGAATTACCGTTCTAGAACCATTTTGTTACAGTTCGCAGTTTAGTTGGAACGCTCTTTGGAATCGTTCCAGAACCAGTTCTGTGTTTGTTGGAACGGCTAAGTCAGACTGCGCACACTCCGCCGAGTTCAGAACCAGTTCTCATGTTAGTTGGAACGAACCTATTGGGACCGTGCAACTGCTTGGAGGGGATACGGCGAACGATCGTGCGCAACTAGTGGTGAAGGCTTGAACTTA
This sequence comes from Xiphydria camelus, assembly GCA_963678675.1. Classification (NCBI taxonomy): domain Eukaryota; kingdom Metazoa; phylum Arthropoda; class Insecta; order Hymenoptera; family Xiphydriidae; genus Xiphydria; species Xiphydria camelus. The sequence continues at coordinate 25,337,906 of OY783192.1, read as the reverse complement.
GTCGGCACGTCTCTCCACACCTATAGGCGGCGAGCGAATATTGTTTAGCAGCGCCTCTCCTAGGCGAACCGAAACATTTATTACGGGAACTGACCAGAGTCACTTAGGTCGGGTGTCCACCGGGTCGGGCCGACCAGAATCGCTGAGCCGATCGCTGAGCACTTGAGTATATCTATATATACCCAATCTGTATATCTATATATACCCACACAATCTGTATATATATATATATATATACACCCAAGTGCCCAGCGATCGGCCTAATTGTGGTCGGCCCGATCCGGTGGACATCCGGCCTTGTAGTTAAGTGACCGTAGGACCTGATGTGTCAATGTCAACTTGCTGGCAATGGATACTATAATTTATTTCAGCTTTCCAGCTGTAAAATTTATGCATCATAATGATGCTTCGTATAAAAATGGCCTAAAATTAGTCTTTTCTAAACATGTTTTAAATGCGAGTAAGCGCACACACACACAAATGTGGTATAACCCAAATTTCTGTGATAGAAGACCGTGTGATTCGCCAGACATCAGTAACTCTTAATCCATATTCAGTTACTTTAGAAGTAAGTAGTCAATAGCTTTCCCCTTGCGACTTTGTCCGCGTGAGAATCACGAAATAATCTCTTCTTTATTTTACTCCCTTAAGGGAGTTGATATATAGATAGTAGATATATAAAAAAACGTGCGTATTCAAATGCAACGTTGTATTAAAATTTCAAAGCAATCGGTGAAAAACTTTCGGAAATTTAAAAGATACATTTTTATTCATTTACCCCCTTAAGGAGTAGGTATATAAAGAGTAGGTATATATGAAAAACGCGCGTATTCGAATGCAACGTTATATGTCCAAATTTCAAAGCAATCGGTAAAGAACTTTCGGAAATCTTACGACAAGTCGGCAAATTATTTGTGGTCGATGCTACCAAGAAGCACGAATCGACCCTCCTAATTCCGTCGCTCGTTGCGATGGAACAGGATTGACAGCTGGCACGTCGCAGTCAACTCATTCCCGTGGAAACTGTACAAAGTCGCCGATGGTGGCGCTGGTAGCAAATTCGCTCGCCGCCTATAACACGTTGACTGCCAGCCACCACCGCTGCCGGGTTAAAGCACATTATATGGCAGTCAACGTGTCTGAAGGTGAATAAACCGGCCCTAAATGTTATACTTACTGTTTATTGCAATTCTATACTTATAAATAATTTCTATAAAATACACCTGGTGAAAAACATTCATATTGTTGTTCACTAATTGGTTTTGCCGAGGATTTCTATATTCTTATCGTATTTGGTACTGTATAAAAGTGCCGATTTTTCGCCGACTACTACCACCAGGTGTCACTGTACGGGTGTTGCACGGTCCCAATAGCCGCGTCTATTTATAGAGACCCCGTCATTGTCTAGATATATAGTTGCATTCGGCGTGCGTACAACCTTTTTCAAATCGCTCTCTTCCTATGCGTTACAACGCGCGCCGCCGCTACGCGCGAAGGCAGCCAGTGAGACGGGGAGTAACGAGAGGGGTGGTGGTGCGGGAGAATGGTGGAGACGAGAATATAGGAACACGCGTGGTGTCTGATGCCCATACGAAATGAAGCCTTGCCATTCCGAGAAAGGGGACGACCGCGCTGCTGCCAGGCTGTCTGCTACCGTCATCGTCCGTCGGCCATGGTTACCGTGCCGCACCGCACCATAATGACGATCGGCGCATTGCCACTTGCGACCGGGTTTATTGGCTTCTTCTCGGAACGGCGCGCGCCCACGAATGGCTAGTTAGTATGGACAGAATGCGGTACCCGCGACGAAGGCACGAGTATGTACTCTCGAAGATTTCAGCAGAGGAACGGGAGAACGCGCGCTTGCGATCGGCAAGTTGTCGTGGCGATTAGTTCGTCGGATCGATCCGCGCGGTACTGATCAAGCTGTCGCGAAGCTCTGCTTTCTTGGATCTTTCATGGTTGCGGTATGATACAGATACATCGGGGTGGCCACTCAATTCCGCTCACAAAATTCCCTGACCGGAATTATTAATTTTTCCTGACTTTTTAATTTGCGACATATGAAGAAACAATTGAAATGCTGCAATAATATAGTTCAACCATAAAAAGAAATACTTACGCGGTTGTCCTAATCGAAATATTTCATATTTTGTAACGATAATCGAATAACGGGTAAAATTGACATGCCAATCTTATTGTACATGTATATCGAATGTACAGTTGGCTGTACTTACAAAGATTATAATATTTAAATACACGAATACGTTTCCTCTATATTCCAATAGCTTTTTACTGCTCAGGATTAGGTTAATATGATATTAGGTGAAGTGGGATAAATGTGGGATAAATGTGATAATGGTTCATAAATTTGATGTAAATTTATTATTAGTGTTGCCATCTACCTTATAACTCTTTAAGCTTGTATAGGAATAAGCGCAATATTAGAGCCAGCCCCCTGCAACTCTGTGTTTCGCATGGCCACAACGTTGACGCCAACCGCGTGGTGGCGCAAGTGTTACTGGCCCGGCTAAAAGCGGGCGAATGAGGTGTGAATGAAGGGACTTGTGTACAATGAAGCATTATTCCATTTTGTAATAAATAAGTAGGGATAAGAGTTTTATGAAGTAATAAAAAATAGTCCAGTAAATGTTCGAACGAATTTTATATGACAGGCCCTTGTCGAAAACCACTACAGCGGACTAAACACTACAGTGGTCAGTAGTGGTTTCTACAATAGTGGTCAGTAGTGGTCAGTAGTGGTATACAGTGGTGAATAGTGGCATGCAGTGGTAAGAAGTGGTAAGTAGTGCACATGTAATGGTTATACTATTTTTTTATTGAATCATATAAAAAGGGTACACAATTTAAATTATACGCGATGGATGTATCACTTCTGCTCCCGAAAACTCTGCAATCACGCGAATTGAAGAAAGGTATAATACTTACATAGATAAATTTAAATGTTACTTATAGAAGACAATGCAATGGTAGATGACTTCTTTGGTTGATATTGTTGGATACCATTGAGGTTCTCGCGATTGTAGACCCGCGTGCTTAAATTTTAAATTTAAACTTGCATTTTCTAATAAAAGAGCGAAGGGAGAACAAAATTTTCCCGACGTTTCTATGAGCTTCTATCCTCCTATTAAAAAAGAACTATAATCTAAAATGTGTCGCGCGAAATTACCTAGCAGGGAAAGACTCACTTATAAAAAAAGAAGAGAGATCTATTAATTTTGATTCTCCAGAGCTCTGACTCAGATAAAATTATAATCATGATTCAATCTCACGCGTGGAAAGCAAGGCTACAATAGCCGTTCCTCGGAGCACCGTCCGACGCGAATGCTGCGACCCAGAGAAATTGAGCATCATCGAGTTCTTAATGTAGAACGAATTATCGAGCGTCAACGTCGCGGTGGAATTTCTACTGTCCGGCGATTGCATTGCGATATATCGTTTCCGTAAGATCTCTTGAAGGTCGTTGCAAGGGCTATTTTCGCGTTTGGCTCGCAAAGGTCTCTCACCCGGCGATCTGAAAAACACGTTTAAAAGCCCACTGTGAACAAAATTAATCCTTCGCAGCCACGACATTCTGACAATGCGAAACTCCTCTTTGTTCCTGGCGAATTAAAAGTTTACCGCGATAAAATTGTTTAATCATACCTTGCGACGAGTTTTAATTTGACTTTGTCGATATCTTTCAGTATATCGCCCATTAATTTCTTGGAGATCAGTGGCGGTTTATGCCGATCGACGAACTTGTAGTCTTGTAAATTAGCTCTCCTTGCGATGTGAGGAGTCGTCGGAGGTGGCAGAGGTGGCGGCATATAATAATAACTAATTAAAAGTTTTAACATTATGATCAAAACGATTACTTACAGTAATTAGCATTGATCCCAAAGCAAGAAATCTTAAAGTTGGCAATAATTTCGTTGCTGGCTGAATTGCTGCATTTCTTTGCGACCTCGGTGCAATGCGATATCGTATTTGTCCCAATAATCTCTGGCCGGTTTTGTTTTTCCAAACGAAATCGAGTGAAGAATTCTACATCATTGTAAGTATTCTTCGAAATAGTCAACTCTGGAATAGTTTTGTATTAGATATTGGTTATAAATTAGTAGGTATAGGTATCCTTTATTTACTTACCGGGCACGTATTTTCCTACGATTTCTCATTCATTGTAAGACGTCAATTTCATCATCAGATGATGATTCGAAAACTGGCACATCAATCAACTCTATTCCACAATTATGATTCTGTCACGGTTCTGATTCTGTCACGGAAGAATAAAGACGCAAACAAAAAGTTAGGTTATACCGAGGATAGCTAGCTTATCCAGCGCTGAAACTGCCGGATAAGCTATCCCTGCATTTATTCCAAAGTTTATCCTATTCCAGACTTATCCTATTCCAGACTATTACCATGTTGGTAAAACCGGCCCTAAATATCACTTTTGGATCACTGCTCACCACCATTGAACCTGAACCACTACTGACCACCATTGGACCACTGCTCACCACTATTGTGCCACTACTCAGGTTTTCAGTAGTGGTTGAAAATATTCTGTAGTGTTCTGTAGTGGTTTTCGACACGGGGGGCCAGCGTGTAGGGCGCCACGTAGCGGATTAGTACGACTAGCGTCAAGGCGTGGTCAAAGATAGCTAAAGGTGCCAGTATACATGCGGCATTCGGCGAATGCCGAGCAAGTGCTCGCCGATGTCAACGAGGCTTTAAGGTGGAGCCCGAACATTCGGCAGTCGGCGAATACCGAGCGACTGCTCGGCGAACGCCGAGCGACCGCTCTACTCGGCAACTACCGAGTAGTGTGGACTCGGAAGGGTCGGTTCTTACCTGCGGCATATAAATAAATGCAAACTTTTTCAATATTCTTAAAATGCATCGGAGTTTCGGCGTTATTTGCAAAAGTCGAGAGAGCATCCTGAACGAATACTTCGGATGCAGCGTTTAAACATTGCTTCTTTAGCTATAGCTGAATGTTATTCCCATACGCATCGATGTAATATTACAAGTACATTTTTCAATTTTTATAGTAGCAATGTTCCATCGCACCTTAAGCGGACGTCTATATCGGTTATTACCGTTCATTATTATCGCGATAATTCAATTTAGAGTTAATCCCGCCATCGGTCGCAATGGCGATACGAGCGGTATGTTTTGGTGAATCTAGGCTGTTATTGAGCTCGCAGCCACGTCTGTCTTTCCTGGAAAGGTTAATTATCGGACGTCGCAATGAACGAGTCGCAATGAGCCGCTTTCCGCAATATCCATACATTTTCAAGTAGAAGGTGACGCTACCGGCGACATTGATACATCCCTTCATAGAGTGAGTGGAGTAAAGCATGAATAGCGAAGGATGAACAAAATATTCACAATTTGATTTGGTCCTTAATAGGTTGCAACATATTATATTTAATATCGATGTAGATCTCGGTTTTCGCTATATTTACACCGAAGCTCTTGCAGGTGAAAACACTGTCAATTGTTTGCTGAATTTAAAAGAAACTAGAGAATCGATGATAAAAAAGTACGAAACTGAACGGTTTGAATTAAATAAGAAATACGTTTTTGACCCACTAGTAAGAAAACGATTTTTTAATTTCAATTACAAGCCCGCCAAAAGAAAGGAATCTACAAGTGATGATAAAAAAGCATAAATGATAACCAATAATAGCTACTACATTTCAATAATCATTTATGGTGGCATCACAACGTGAACTTGATCTGAGACAGTTTTTATCGCATGAAATACTTGATTACCCTACATATCTCTTTGAAGAGTTCTACAGGGAAAAAAACGAAATCAGCATTAGTAATCGAAATTCAAAGAGTACCTACATGCATATGGAAACAACACTTTTCAGCAAATAATAAAATCTAATCATTCGAAAGTTTGTATTTTCAATGGAATGTCACTAGTGCATAAAATTAAATTTCAAAAATATAATGCTTTCGGAGATCTTGCCACTGCATACGATCGAAAGGAATGAAACCGAAGCAAATTGTTACATAAAGTCCTTCCACCAAAATCCCGGCCGACTGCAAAGATTTTTTTCTTCTCCTTAAAACAAACTGCAACTTGTTCAATTTCTCTGCACGCATGCTCCAACTTTTTAAAAAATCAATGCTGTATCATCAATAGCAGTATCTATTTGAATGGGTATTGCGAGAAACGGTTCATTACCACTCGTCCGACTCGGGAAAGGTGGGGGACTACGAACTCTTTAGTAGTCTAGATTCGCGGATACAAACCGCCTGCCTTGTCATTGTGACCAACGGTGGGATTAACTCTAGATTGGCGATTATAATGAAGTGGTAGGTGTTTACGACTATTCGTTTGCTTTGATGTGCCACGAAAAACCGACAAACTACGGGAACGGCGAACATTTGGACGAACACCAGATTCGGCCATCGGCAAACAGCGAGCAACCCGTGTACACATTTGGGATTCGCCGAGCAGTCGCTCGGTGTTCGCCGAATACCGAATGTCTAGCCACCCTGTTTGATCACGGGAACCAAGCGAGCACTACATTTGGCCATCGGCAAACAGCGAGCAACCCGTGTATACATTCGGCATTTGCCGAGCAGTCGCTTAAAGCCTCGTTGACATCGGCGAGCACTTGCTCGGCATTCGCCGAATGCCGCATGTATACTGGCACCTTAAGGGGAACGTTGCAGGGGGCTGATTAGAGCGAACCCAAATTCCACCCAGTGTAGCTGCAGGTAGCGAGTCAACGATCCGTCATAACATAACTCGATATTCAAGTTGACACGTGTTTAGCAATTCTTATGTTAAATTTATATTTTCCGAGGCAAGCCTGGTTTAGTATTTTGAAACTGATTCTTTATAGTTGTATATCGCGTGTACAAATCATTATGACTAAACAATCACGATGATGTATTTTTTGTATTATATCACATTTGCCCCATGAAAAATGATTTTAGGGGCAAATTTGAAACATGAATTTGGGGCAATTGTGTGTGAGGTATGTAATACATTTACCCCGTTGTTCTAGATACAGCATGGTGCGAACTTATATCAAAAAAATAAGTACAACTGATATAAAATATACGAAGGAAGATTTGAAAGTTATTTTTTTAGTTTTTGAATAAATTTTATAACTTGGTGCTCGATTTTTTTAATTTAATTTTATAAAAAGCAAAATAATGAGCAAACTACAATTATTATACATTTGCCCTATTCAATTTCAAGTAACTTATTTATAGGTACGTAGGTAGCATTATCACATTTGCCCCAAACTTCGGAGTAAATGTGATATATTGACATCGTTTTAAAAAAAATTACCTGACATTTTTCAAAAAGGAACTGAAAAGATATCAGCACTAGAATCGATTAAGAACTGTAATCAAAGCATTGGGTATTTTTTATTTATTTTTTACTCAAGTAAAAGTGTAAGTATTATTCCTTTGTTCATGAACTATTCAAAAACTATATCACACTTACCCCACTTCCTTAATAATTTTCGTCAAAATTACTACAAATTTAACATAAAATATTTGAAGAGAAGGATCTCTAAAACCATCTGAATTTATCAAAAATTCCCTAACCACCAAAAAATTTCCTGACATTTCCCTGACCGATCAAATTCCCTGATATTTCCCGGTTTCCTAGCTCTTCAGCCATCATGACATTGGAAGTTTCTATCGGAGGCTATTCATAAATTACGTAAGGTTGCTATGAAGTGAGGGAAAAGGGGTCCGTACAAATTTCTATGGTAACTTAGGCCTAGGGGAGGGAGAGAGGCCAATTTTACTTCAGAAATATTACAATAATTCTTTCTTTATTTCTGTAATATATTGAAAAAAAAGTTAATTATACATTTAAATGTTGAAAAAGAATCAACAAAAGCTTTTCAATAGGATTGCGAGATTCTTAACAGCGATACCACGCATTTTGAACTAGTAACTGAAACCTTTCTATATTGAGTTTGTTGAATTTAATTTTTTTTTACGTAATGTTATATGGAGGAAAGGGGCGGAGGGGATAAATTTTACTGATTGTGAGTCTTATACGGGGGAGAGGTGTGGCTCCTCAAAATCGCCTTGCGTAATTTATAGACAGCCCCTGGGTACTCATTTTGAAACAAGTATACATAGCGAAATTCGCTATAATGTAGGTACATTAAGGAGTCACTCCAGGTTGGAATTCCCTATTCGCTCCGTGCGTTTGGTTGGAGGGGATAGCAGAAGCGACTGAAGCGCTGGGGGTGAGAAAATTCTGAAACCAGGGTGGACGTTTCTTCTATTGAACCTGTGATATTTATATTGAAAGAATGGGTCGTCGCTGTTGTTGTGTTCTAAATTGTAAAAATAGTGAACTCAAAAGTGCGTGTAAATTTTACAAATTTCCAACTGTGGATTATAAATTGGAGCAACGAAAGAAATGGAGTGCAGCTGACGATCACCGTCAATCTAAAAATATATAATTACACTATTAATATCATTCATCTGGACTTGTACATTTCATTAGATAATTTTTAAACTCACGTTCAATTTTGTACAGTATGACTTCAATGACACTGAGCTTGTCTTATCACTTGAGATTGAATAAGGTAACTTTGATTATTTCTCCGGTACTCCAAAACATCGCAGACGTGATTAGCCTCGACTAGTTTCTTTCCCTTTATGATGGTTTCCGGTTGAAACATAATTTCATGCGAAATTTTTTCGAAGCCAGTTTTTATTACAATTTCCATTTCTTGTAAGTAAAATATTGTAGTTGGTGCAGCTAACAGAGTGAAAATTGAAAATTTTTATTTCTTGAATTAAGTGGGCATCATAGTATAACACAATTGAGCCTTCATTTTGAATTTCTTATTCTTGACATGTAATAGTCTATTAACAGTAATTGTTATTCATTTAGTAAGTGTTATACGTTTGTAGAATTTTTCTGCTTACCAACTTTGTTCACTATAAAATGTTAAAAAAATGTACTGCATCCTAGGAGAACAAGCATTAGTTACTGTTTGGGCGCCGTGCGATCAATGCTAGATCTCCGCGGGGTCGCAAGACGGATTTTAAGCTCTCGGCTGTTTTTGACACTGCACTCGCTATATAACTAATAATATATTCGAGTTAAAGAGGTAAATGAATTAACCATGGTTTACAATTAGTTGTTGCAAATGCACTGCAGAAGACACACTACACTTACGTTTACGAGGTACAAGGGATCGATTACCTGATAGTGTATAAAACTGAGATAAAGACGAACCGTCTAATTGCAAGTTAGAGCGCTTGCACACTGAATGCACTGTACACGCGGTACTCTTCATTCTATGCACTGACTAACACGCAGTTTTTGTTGTGATTTATATATCTTACATCTAAAAGTTGCAAGACGATGGGGATACCGTGGGCTGATGCGATATGCCTTGATTAGCTGGATAAGGATGACGTGAGCTAACGCAATGCGCCCTAATTGGCTAGGAGAGATAGACATTAGAACAATATGGATGACGTTGGATATTTTCCGCGTCTCGGAACTAGCTGGCAAGGGTACCGTTGCTCGAATTTGGCCATAAAGAGGGATCGAACTACACGGAAGGTGAAGCGATCCTCCTAATAAGCCAAATATCAGATTTACCCGAATGGTCATCTATTGAGTCTGTTATAACTCCCCATTACAAAGCTGACTTATTAATCGACGGATAGCGGTATCGGTCAAAGTAGATATTGCGGGAAACGGCTTATTTCCGATTCGTTCGTTAATTAATCTTTCCGGAAAAGGTACAGTACTACAAGTGCATTTGCCGCCTAGATTCCCGAAATATACCGTCCGCATTATGTCGAGATTGACCCTACATTACTGAGGTATATAGATCGCGATGATACTCAGAAGTAAAAGGACCGATATTCAGAATTCCGACTATCGTTTGTCGGAACAGTCACAATCCGCTATAAATTTTATCTTTTTATTTCTTCTAAAACGTGTACATATATAAAGGCATTTCGTCCACCCTGGTTTCCGACTTGCGCCCGATAGGTGTCGCCAGCTCAAACGCACGGAGCGAATAGAGCCGCTATGTTTTTTCTTTGATTTTACGCCGGTTCTCATTTCCAGATAAAGAATATTTCACTAATAAACGGTTTTCCCGACAAAGCAGACCTTCGAATTGTTACGCGTAATTTTTTTTTTCTAAAAAAATGTTTATTTAATAAAAACATACTGCCACGAAAATCCCTAGGAGTAGATTCCCACCCCTTAGTACGCAAGGAACGTTGATTACCGAATTATGGTATTTTAACATACAAAACGAAGACCACGTGTAACAATTTGGAGATCTTCTTTGTCGGAAAAACCATAGTTCATTAATAAAATATTCTTTCTTTGCGAATGAGAACTAGTGTAAACTCACAACGGACATCAGCCGTTGCTGGCTAGCGAAGCAGTTTCCAGTTTTATCGCTAGACGGCAGATGCGTCATTAACAATGGTGTAGAAAAGGGGCATCAAATTATTGGAAAATGAATCTATCTCCTACTGGTGTGTAATGAGATTCTTCCTCTACGCGCTTCTTTACCACGCTTTACGCTATTTAAATCCCACTTGATTAACTTCGGATTTCAGTCGCGTAGTGCGTGACGATCAGATTCGATTATAAATCAACTTGGACGGACCTCTTAAAATGGCGTGAGTTGGTGCAAAAAGTTGGCCCCTTATTGCTACGGAAAGTAATGGGAACGAGGGGCCATCTCCCTGAGTCAACTCACCCGGTTTTACCCTATATAATCAGCTAACGATTATCAGTTATCGAATGACTTTTAGGATAGTTGCGGTCAGTGTTAACTATACCTAATATCAGCAGCAGTCGATACATTAATATAGGTTCGAATGTTGATAATTTTTTGGTATTCCGGTGATATAGAGAAATCTTTACATTTTTCGTCGGTTATATAAATTAGTGTCATCCCAAATGCATCTCAATCGTAACTTAGCAGAATTATTAATAGAAATTTAATATCATAATAAATTTATTCAAAGCATTAAAAAGGAAGTTAGAATTATGCTAACATTAGCTGTTGTGAAATAATTCTAACCAGTAATAACAAGCATAAAAAAGTATATCGACAAGTTTCTGCACTTTACCAGCTATCATTAAGGTAGGTCCTCCGCGACAACCTCAACCAAAAGTTACATACCAAGTTCATGTTTAAAATAGATAATTTTTTTAATAGTAGTAAATATAATTAAAAACTACGCAATTTTAACTCGGTACTAATAGATAATACGATGGATATCATTTATTGCCGTAAAATATATTCTATATTATGTTTTTGATCTACCATTGCCAGTAAACTTTTTGCCGGGACTGTCCGGGCTTTGTCCCAACACACGAAATAGCTTGTATATACAGACGACGCACTTTTCTGTGTGCGTGTGAGCGACGATCGTGGCTCGCTGTTCCGTTCCCCCTCCACGCACTCGTTCGCTTGCAGGCCTTGCAGATATATGCTATACGACCAAAATTGTGAGGGCTTCTCATGGTTATAGGTATCTTGGAAACTAGATGGTGAATCATTCTCATTTTTTTTTCACATTATTCGTGATATCCTATTCTACCTTATCCTCGTCTTTTATCAACTTCTTAATTTTAGTTTTGACGGTAGGATTAATGACGTACTGTTTTGCCCATCATAACGTATCTGTTACGTGTAAATAAAGCCAAATTCAAGTGTAAGTATCTCAGGTTTGGGGTGGTCAAACTTATTTAAATTACACAGATGTTTGGATAATGCATTAAACAACATATATGTCAAATTTCAACCATTTCTTAATTCAACGATCTCGGGGAGGTACTACCTTAACTATCATCATCGGAATATCGCATCGTATATTAGCCGAACCTCAACGACCTCCAACGACGGCAGACACACCGAAAGAAGCATAATACCAATCGTCTCACGAAACAGTCCGCGAGTGGAGCTCAAGGTCAACCACCCCAGCAAACTTCTACCGATTGTCAAATCCGTCCGCCGCTCTCGAATGAGCGGAGCGCTTCGGTACAATGAAACAGGCCCCTGATGATGGGCGCGGGTGACGGACTGACGGATCACGGGTGGCTATATAGCGCGGCGTCTGGGAATATTTTTATCCGGCGGATGCCTCTTGGAATAAAGGTCCGGTATCGCAGAAACTGGCTGGCTTCCAAAAGAAATCGTCGACAGGAAAGCGAACGGTCCGGCCGCAACGACTACACTATACTACACGCGCACATGAAGCCGGACGACTCGTGGGATACGAGAGGCACTCGATCAACCGCGCGGGAAATGACGCGGTAGAATAACGAATGTCCGGTTAGGAAAGTCTCTCCGCATGCCGTTGACATCGCGTCGCTCTCTCGCTGCCATTTTTGCATTCGACTTCGTGGATTTCTCCGGCGACGACTTCGATGTAAACACTTTTTAAAGGGGCACGGTGCATCCGCTCAGCTTGGCACTTTTTTATGGGCCTCGTGTAAACCGTACATGGAGGGGTCGCGACGACTGTCACGCGTAAACCCGACGCCACGTGTGTGCAGTGTGCCGCACAGATTTTGGGTGATCGGCGCGTGCGGGACGAGAGCTAATGTTGATCCGATGACATAAACTTAGAGTCTACCATATCACGTAAATTCCCGCCACTTTAAAGCCTAAATATGGGCAAATCATCTATCCATTCGATTCATTATCCCCGAATGTAATAATTCTCGTTATTTGCAGACTTTACACGGCCCTGATTTACTTCATTTTAGGGGAAATAGAGGCAATTTTGGCAGAAAGGGGGATAATTTTGAATAAAAAAAGATTTTCTAGAAATTAGAAACGTACAAGTGTTTAAAAAAGTAACAATTTTCAAAATGTACAATGAAACATCAATCTTTATTAAGTGAATGAAGAACGTTTTTGTAATTTACAATTTACTTATATCTTACGTTATATAACTTAAACCTGAGTATCGCAATATGATTAAAGGAAAAGGGACTATTTGTAAAATCTAATTTCCGGTAAGAAATATTAACTCAACTAGGTCATTATATTTTAAACGAAATATTGATGTAGGTAGATTAAGTAGGGGTTATAGTACATAGGGGTTAAAGTAGGGGGTTGGGGGTATTTTAGCAAAAAATAAATAAACCATTTTGACCTTTCTTATGTAATGCGAAACGATAAAAAGACGTTCAACTGAGAAACTGAATAATAGGTAGTTTTAGGGAAGAAATATCGTCTTATAGAGAACAATAGGGAAAATCACAAGTTCTGGGGTGAAAAGTGGGAAACTGAAAAAATAGGGGAGTAAAAGGGAATAGGGGAGACAGTGCAAAGTCTATAATTGACCAAATGTAGACCATGACACACAGAAGAATTTCTAGCAATTACAGAACCATCGACAAAACAATATCGTGACGTCGACACGCAATTGCTCTCGACTATTATGCGGAGGCCCACCGCTATGTAGCACTACTCCATAACTCCTCCTCCCACTCGCCAGTGGTGGTCGCGGAATGAAGTACCGCTCCATAATTCAGCCGAACAATCGGTCGGCAACAATGTTCCTTCGCTTATTTCACCGTTTTGAGAGAGAGAGAGAGAGGGGGGGGGGGGGGTAAACGAAAAGGGAAAGAACGGAATCACTGGCTAGATCGTTCGATCGGTGGCATCGAGCGAGCTCCGATCGTGACTGGTACCGCGGTCTCTTCATCTGAAAACGATGGGTGTCTCCGCTGCCATGCCCTTTTTCTCCCGGGTGGCCCGGGCCCGTTGAATAACTTATGAGTAATGGTCATAGTTCACCAACGTGTGTCGCCAGGAGGAACTCGGTGCCTCGCTCTTTTGGGTGATTCATTCTCACCGCTTGTCGACGCCCAGCTGTCTCCAATAAGCGGCGTGGCGTTGCTCCATCGACATAGATCGAAAGCCGATGGTACCGTTGTTCGTCGGTGCCTTTGAGACTCTACTTCGTATTCGGATATAGCAAAGAAAGAGAGAGGAACACTAATGGTATCATTAATGGCATCGAGTATCCAACGATTAATTGACTCGTTCGAGCGCTTTAAGATTTTAGTTTGATTTTGAGACTTTCGTCATATGAGACAGATTAGCATTCATTACCTACCGTTTGTCAACTTTTTGATTAATTTTTATACTCGTGAAACACAATTAACTATTTATTCCAATGAAGAGCCTATATCCTATTTATTCCAATGAAGAGTTTATATGTCGCGTCTCTAAAAGCAAAACGTCGTATGGGCCATAAAAGCTAATTTCAAAACAAAAGGGCGTATGAAATATTTCATTTTATTTCGATTTTTTCCCTTTTCACCAAAGCACTCACATCGACTGACTCAAACGATTGTCAAACAACTACTGCACCTCCAAAATGGCTGAAATTTTGGTGAGTACATGTCAAAAGATGCACGAACACATTCCCCAGCTGTCGTTGACGAGTGCTGCCACTTTCATGTTGAAGCCCGAAACTTATCAAACCACCCTCATATAACAACCGTTTTTACTAGGATATATTAGGAATTTGATAATCTAATTTTTCTAAAATATACGTTTATTAAACTTCAAGGTAAAGAAAATATTTTAGTGAAACTATGAAATTTGTTCACATTATTGCATTTACCCCGCTTTTTTAAAAGTCATGGCCGTTGTGTCACCTTGGCCCTTTTTGGCAGTATCTAAAAAACTTCATTCGATGGAGCCTCATTCTCCTGGTCACCTTCTCTCAGCTGCCGGGTTCAAAGACTAGTTTTCTCTAGCATGGACCCCTCGCACCATCCTCGTCCTAGACTAGCGAGGCAGAGGGGAAATCTCATCGCTGGAGTCGATACCAGTTAAATCGATCGGCTTGGTCACGCGCCAGGGTCAAACGCGCATTGCCGTGCCTTCCGAATTTGGCTCTGACTCAAATTTTGCACCAGAGCTCATACTTCGGTCCGCATGTTCCCTTTGTCTAGTTCGCCCATTAGTGTAAAGGAAAACTCCTCCCGGGCTAGCCTGAATTCCGTCAGTTCACCTCGCCCAGAGACGAGGCTATCCAGCGGGCACCACTTAGAGGTGGGGCAAACTTGGCTCAGTGGTTGGGTGGAAACCACTTCGCCCTTGCGATTAAGGATGTTGAAGGGTTGTAATCGTAACCAAAAGCTTAGTCGCTTGTTCTATACTCTTTCCCTATAGCGCGCCCCTCTTCATACTTTACAACTCTTAACGTAGACTGTACATACTAACACTAGGGTCATAGCCTGTGTCCTATATGTATACACTCATACTAGCGCACGCTGAAAGAAGCGAAGATCGCTGCTTTCCTTTCCATAGAGCGATGCGTTAAAAATACTGTCAAGTTAAGTACTTTGAATTACAATTACGTAAAAACGGTATGGCTGGGTATCCCTATCTTGTAATATGTCATTCCTAACATCATCATACATCATATATTAGTTTTTTAGCAAAATATATAGACAATTTCTGTGCTGCTATAAATGAGAACGGCTCTCTAGCTTATGTTTTGCCTATACCTTGCATGTTAAAACTCCCACCTTTGAAAGTGAATATCTCCACTTTGGTATGGGCACGGTTCTAATAATTTGATGAATGTATAGATAGAACTATTAATAACATATGGTCCAAATTTCAAGCAAATGGATAGAAACTTGATTAGCCGATGAACCTCCTTAAAGGGTTCCCACCGTTCACTCAAGCGCCCCAAACTGCACGGCCTCTCGAGGCACAAGCGAAGTCTAAGACCCGCCAGATGTTCTCCGGGACCGCCCCGCGCGTTCATCGTGTCTATGGCAAATTCGATTCCATAGATCTCTACGGGTAATAATCATCTCTGCCGACGGTAGTGCCGTCAGAGCGCATCGATAGTTCATCATCAAGGAATTCTCGAGTTCGGAGTTTCTACCCCGCCTGCCCCTATGTTAGAGATAGCGTATTCCCCTGTTAGCGATATCCTCATTGGATTCCTATCAGGCCCTAATTGGTTTTCGCGGATATTTCGTGAACTGATGGCGCCACTTCCACAGCAAGGGAGTCCTGATAGGATCCCTAACAGGTCCAGATGTGGCCCTAACTTTTCTGACTGGAATCCTATGATGTAAGCGTTAAATTTCCAGATAATCTCCATCTTACTGAATTCCCAACCAAATTTCTACATAGGATAGCATTCTCGAGTCGGTAACCGATAGCACATCGCCCAGAATCTAATACGGCAAATCGCCTTATGCGCACCACACTGACAATGAGAAAAAGTATCCATTGACTCAACTGAATATCAGTTAAGCCAACCATATCGCGATATTACGCGGAATCTAAACACGAAGTTTTCCCAACTGCATATCGCAGTTTTCCATAAGTCTCATCGGTGATTGAGATAATTTGTTTAGATACTTAGATAACCTTATTGAAGCATTGTATTAATAATTAACTGAACAATATAGGTTATTCAATTAGCGTACAGTTGTTTCAGTTTTTAAATATTTGAGGCAACTGAGTTAGTATTGTAATTAAATCAACTCAACAAGTCAACTATGCCGTGCAGTTGGATCTACCACATTAACTTAGTTTCATCGATCTTCATTTATTAAGCAAAATTCCTTTAAATTAACTTCAAATTCTTTGACAATATGATACAGTTGCAAACACAATTCTTTTTAGTGCATCCTCGACAACACTCGGTATGCAATCGAGCTTATTCAATTTAAAGCAATTTTTAATCCAACTGATTTTTAAATAATAGCCACATGAACAACATCCGTCTAATTAAGACCAACAAATTATAGAACATTCTTCGAACATTGTAGGATATCTAATTACCGCGTCCTAGGTAAGAAATAAAATATTATAGCATATTCAAAAACGACCGTGAATACGTAAGAAGTGAAAAAAGCTGCTTCACTAAAAGTATCATAACTTCTTTATTTCTAGAGTTTTCTTAATAAAGTGTATGGATGATTCTCGAGGATGATCATAAGATATGGTACTTTGAAACAATAAATGGTTCTATAGTGCACGTTTCAAAAACGATTCTTTCCGAAGTCCAAAGAAAGTTCGTAGTACGAGTTTTAAGAAGAAACTATATATTCGAAGATCTGACGAGGGTCTAGTTATGATTGTAAAAAAAAAAAAAGAAGTACAACTAGCTTTAAAATTCAAGCCTGGGTCAAGTGGACCCTTGGTGATCACAGAGGGTTAATCTACTCAACTTTTCATCATTCTCTTCCCTTCTCGTTTTGACTCTCCTCGACCGACATCGGGGGCAGCGGATCTTAACTGATCGCGAGCCGCCGCCGCAACAACAACACCGACGGGCGCGACAATAAGGTCATCCAGAGGTTCGAACCTCTGGGAATTCTTCCTCCCTGAAGATCCTCGAGGGAATGCTGACCATTAATAAAGTAGCGCGGAGAGAAGGTGCAACGGCAGCTACGGCAAAGACATGACGTCACGTCCTATTCATGCCCGCTATAGTGACACAGCGAGAAGAAGAAAGAAAGACACGCAAAAAGAGAGAAAGATACAGAAAAGAAGAGCTCGAGATATAGCGGCGCACCTTAGAAAGTCGCGAGTAAACAAACAACCGTGTAAAAATTCATGCGTGTATATCTATATTCCCTTGTCGAGGGTATCGTAACGTTAAACAAAGATGAAAACGGAGACGTCGTTGAGGCGATCTCGTTTTAAAGGGCCCCAAACACGTTACGATTTGCCGGAAGGCTTGCCTAGCGGCTTGCACTTATACAGGCAAACCTGAGTGTACATGTGGTCACATTTAAGGTACGTTTAGACCGGGATACAAAATGTTGGCAACATGTTGGTAACACGTTTATGGCTGTTGGCAACATCAACATCGCTGTTGGCAACATCAACATTGAGTGTTGCCAACACGATGTCGCTGTTGGTAACATACTGTTGGATACATCGACTTGTATCCGGATACATGCGATCAGAACCAGTTGAGCGTTCAAACGAAACGGAGTCTTGATGTTAAAAAATGGAACCGTCTATTGCTGCTGGTGTTAGTCCTGCTTTCATCATAATAGCCTCCCAGAAGCGAAAAAGAAGGTGGAGGCAGCGACAGTTTTTACAAAACGGGACAAGCTATGGTGACAATTTAATGGCGGAGTTACTTGTCATTAAGTGTTCCCTAATTGGCCATCAACTGCATCAGTCATGTATTGAATTCATTTCTCCCCTTTACAAAGCTGATTTAATATTCAAAGTATAGCGGTATCTATTACAATGGGTATTTTTTTGTGGTAAGGGGTTCATTACGACTCGTCCGGCAATTAACCCTTCAGGTAGCCTAGATTCGCCGAAACATACCCCCGGCGAGGCGGGCGATATGGGACAGGTCAGAATGAGTCATTTTCTACAGTGCCCGCGGTAATAGATACCGTTATATTTCGAAGCTCCTTTGACGCGGCTCAAATTTACCGACAGAAGCCTAAACGTGGCTTGATATTCGCACGTGCCACTTGGCAGCCGTATGCGCGAAATCACGCATCGGGAGAGTGCCTCTGCCGAGAGAAATAATTACGTGCCTTTCTTTTCAATCTAGAAAGAACATACACATGTAGTGAGAGAGTACTGCTTCGTAAAATGAGAGATACGATACGCCGTCCGATCTGCCATGTGAACACTGTGCGGCCCGTATAATGTGGCATTCAATGAAAAATTTATGCAAGAAATATATGTTATTTATATGATCGATACTATTAAAAGGTTTCAATCGACCTTCTGAAATTCTGTCCCTCGTGCGACGGAACATTATCGTATGTAGGTAGGTAGGTAGGTAGGTAGGTATAGGTAGGTAGGTAGGTATAGGTAGGTAGGTAGGTAGGTAGGTAGGTAGATTCTAGTCCAGAGAGAGCGATGTTTCCGATGTTTCCCATTTCAAATGGGAAACTCGGATACAAGCAACAGGCAACAGCTTTCTTTGATGTCATGCCGCCCGCAGTTTACGAGTAGCAATTAAATTGTCGCTAGTCGACGGGATACTCGTGTTGCCAACATGTTGCCAACATTTTGTATCCCGGTTTGTACCTACATTCGGATAGTGGCTGTTGCCGAGTATCCGTCGGCGAGTTGCAAGTCGGCGGGATACATGTTGACAACACCGGATTATCGTGTTGCCAACATTTTTGTATCCCGGTATAGACTTACCTTTACACTCAGGTTTGACTGTATAAGCACAAGCCGGAAGGCCTGCCCTCCGGCAAACCATAGCGTGTATGGGGCCCTTAATGAAAGTTCGTATTAAGTATTTACCAAACTGTCTACCGTTACAGATATATGAATATATGTATATAGGCATTTGTGTGTATCATACATGCCTACGTATGCTAAAGTATTGCATAGCGTGAAGAGGTAAGGAGCGAAAGTGATGACGACGAAGAGGGAGGACACGACATACCGGAATTACGTATCGTTCAAATGAAAGACGAGAAAGAGAAGCTGCAGGAAATTCTGGCGTTCGTCAAAAAGTAGCAAGGTAAACGAACAAATTGTATTAGAAGGTCATCTCGATATTTTTTTAACTTGGTCAAGCATCCCGAAGAGACTAATAAATAACACTCTAAGAACAAAATTTTATATTTTTAATATAATTGTATATAAAGTTTTCATCCAATACATGTAATTATTAAAAATAGTATATTATAATTAGAGGGTCAAACATCGCAAAGATAAACAAATACCATTCTAAGAAAAATTTCAATTTTTAATATAATTGGTTATAAAGTTTTTATTCAATATATGTAATTATGAAAATTAATAGTTCTTCGTAAAATTTGTATTAAATTTCATTACGGAGTATATTAATTTTTATAATCACGTATAAGATAAAAGCTTTATATACAATTATTATATTAAGTTTCATACAAATTTTGTTTACAGTGAATGTAAATCTGAAGATATCGTTTAACCGATTTTTCTTTAGTGGAATTAGATATTATTTACCATTATGGATAATTAAATTCATACACATACATATATCAAGAGTCCTCGATAGAGGCTCGCCGCCAAAAACAAAAAAACACAAAACGAGTCTGCTAGTACTCGAGACACTGATGTGTAAACATCTAGTGAGCGAGATTTGATAGCTAAAATAAATCGGCTTATGATAGCTAAAAAAATAAATAAGTGAGTCGGAGTAGAGCCGATCGACGAGGAGTTACTCCAACTCACTTACTGTACATGGCGAACACCACTTCCATACAACATTGTTCTGAAAGATATTTACACATCAATTAGTCATCCTAACTTGTAATTGATGTGTAAACATCTGGCAGAACAATGTTGTATGGAAGTGGTGTTCGCCATGTACAGTAAGTGAGTTGGAGTAACTCCTCGTCGATCGGCTCTACTCCGACTAACTTATTTATTTTTTTAGCTATCATAAGCCGATTTATTTTAGCTATCAAATCTCGCTCACTAGATGTTTACACATCAGTGTCTCGAGTACTAGCAGACTCGTTTTGTGTTTTTATTCATTAAATCAATTGTATAATATATATGTATATATGTCATGGCAATATTTCGTAACCTCAAAATACTCTAAAAATACTCTAATAACATCGCACAGTACAGTATTTAATATTTACAGTAAAATTCTGTAATAATAATACTTACTGGCAGCTTCAATCGGAGTGGATTAATTCACTGCTGTTGCATACCGAGCCGGTCCAGGTCGTCTGTAGATGGCGGGTCGTGGCCGTGGAGCGCTAAACCACTCTGCTTCAAAGGTGCGGAAACGCGTAACGAATAAACTGAACACTGCACTCACTATAAGACTGATATGGATATATTCAAGTAATACAAGATGCGTTGATGACTGATACAATTAAGAGAAGGCAAGAGAAGACGCCGGAAGCCTCCTGGCTTCATCTTACATAGTTCGGAACGTAGCAACTTTTCGATCAACGGAGGGGATTGCGTGGGCGACGCTATCCACCCTGATTAGCTAATTAGAGGAGAGTGGTAGAACAGCCCATGACGCTGGGGCTGTCGGAGTCCGTGTCCGAAGGTCGAAGGTACCGTTGCTAACTTTACGCTTTCCCGAGCGCCGCACTCACGGATCAAGAATGTCGATCGCGAGGACCCGCCAGGCTACCTTGAACGGTTAATTGTTTCTCTCGTACCTGGATAAGCCGGGTACTGCATTACCGTATGTCCCGCACAGAACCGCACGCAGTTACAGGGACCTTGAAATTTTCTTTTGGCCGTGCTTGGTCGGTATTCGAGCAACTTTTACCGATAGGTAGAAGTCGAATCGGTATAGAGTCGGTAGAGTTGGTATCAATTCGGGAGATCGAAGCGTCTAACCTCGAAGTGGTGGATTTGTGAATTATGGTAATTACCATTATTCATAATTCATAAATTCACGATTATATGCATACGGTACGGTATCCCGTAAGAAACGCAACAAGCGACATTTACCGTCGGCAGTATTTGCCAACGGTGCACATACCGTATGTCCCACTCTGTACGGGCCAGTTTGAAGTTAAGGGCCGATTGCACGGTGATAGTTTCTGCGATAGTTGCTGTCATGATAGCCATTATCACATGAACTATCACCATGTAAATAACCCGAAACTCATGCTGACGCGACAGTTACTTTCGAGTTATTTACGGGCTATCATGACAGCAACTATCGCAGAAACTATCACCGTGCAAATGGCCCTTTACCTTCGGGGAGGCTTGGTTGGTACTTGAGTGATTTAATACCGGTAGAAGTCGAGTCGGTAGTTAGTTGGTGTCAATTCGGGAGATCGAAGCGTCTAACCTCGAAATTATGAATTTGTGAATAATGGTGAGTAATTTCCATTCCATTTAAATCCATAATTTCGAGGTTAGACGCTTCGATGTCCCGAATTGACACCAACTCTAACTACCGACTCGACTTCTACCGGTATTAAATCACTCAAGTACCGACCAAGCTTCCCCGAAGGTAAATTCAAACTGGCCCGTACAGAGTGGGACATACGGTACCTACCGTATGTCCGTCTCTGTACTGGCCAGTTTGAAAGTTACCTTCGGATAGACTTGGTCGGTAATCGAGACATTTATACCGTAATTATAATTATTTTCGTAATTTCCATTATTCACAAATTCACAATTTCGAGGTTAGACGCTTCGATATCCCGAATTGACATCAACTCTAACTGCTGACTCGACTTCTACCGTATTAAATGACTCGAGTACTGACCAAGCCTATCCGAAGGTAACTATCAAACTGGCCAGTACAGAGAAGGACATACGGTATAAAAGACTCAAACACCGTCGGCAAATACTGCCGAAGAAAAATGTCGCTTGTTGCGTTTCTTACGGGACGTGCGGTATACGGTATTATATATGGTATATATAGATTATTTACAGAGATACAAGTGTTAGCGGTTTACGGAGCGCGTGGGGAAGCTAGGAGAAAGTGACTAGGCTTGTGTGCGTCACCAATGCTAGCTGCGCTATTAGTAGGTTGTATAGCGATTTACTATTGTATATCGACATCATCGACAAGAAAATGTAATACCACCCTAGGCCGCAAGCGCTGAAGTAGCTGCGCACGAATCACTGCGCACTAATCACATCCGACTTCACATTTCCATCCCATTTCCCGTGGTTTACCCTCATACCGCCGTAATAGATGTTTACACATCAAAAAAACGAGCCGAAAGAGAGAGAGAGACCATATTTACTCCACATATATAGTTTGTACGTATAAAGCGGTCCTAAATTCTCGGGAACTATGCTGTAAGAACTTGCAAAGCCATATTCATTGACATGAATTTGCACCTGCTCTATCATGCAGGCGCATGTTAATAGCTCTAGCATGTTAATAGAAATATATATCAATAAACGTTTTTCAGAGATAATAACTGTCAAATTATAAGAATTTTATTCCGAAACGTCTTCTGTGCACCAAAATTATATATTATTAATATATAGCACGTATCCATCACCGCTGCACAAAAGTAGCCGTAGAGCAGCACTGTCGTATCCATTGCAGTGCTTCACCGCCAGAGTAGAATAAATTAATCTATCTATCTATCTATATATATAAAAATGAATGTTTGTCTGTCTGTCTGTCTGTCTGTATGTCTCTTATGCCTTCCTAAACCGTTCATCCGATTGCGATGAAATTTTGGGAAATGGTTGGACGCATGCCCACGATGGTTTCTGAGTTAGTAAATCTTATACAGGGTGTTCAAAAACTCCCGGTACGGCCGATTATCTCAACGGGAAAACATTTTAGAGAAAAATGTGTAATACAAAACTTTAAGGATTTTCCCTTGGCTATCCAGTGATCGTATTGGATTTGACCTTGACCGTGACCTTTAAGGTAATATCAAATGCCTTCCTAAACCGTTCATCCGATTGCGATGAAACTTTGGGGAATGGTTGGACGCATGCCCGCGAAGGTTTCTGAGTTAGTAAATCTTATAAAAGGTGTTCAAAAAGTACCGGTACTGATGATTATTATGCCTTCCTAAACCGTTCATCCGATTGCTATGAAAAGTTGGAGAATGGTTGGACGCATGCCCGCGAAGGTTTCTGAGTTAGTAAATCTTATACAGGGTGTTCAAAAAGTACCGGTACGGATGATTATTATGCCTTCCTAAACCGTTCATCCGATTGCGATGAAACTTTGGGGAATGGTTGGACGCATGCCCGCGAAGGTTTCTGAGTTAGTAAATCTTATAAAAGGTGTTCAAAAAGTACCGGTACTGATGATTATTATGCCTTCCTAAACCGTTCAACCGATTGCTATGAAAAGTTGGAGAATGGTTGGACGCATGCCCGCGAAGGTTTCTGAGTTAGTAAATCTTATACAGGGTGTTCAAAAAGTACCGGTACGGATGATTATTATGCCTTCCTAAACCGTTCATCCGATTGCGATGAAAATTTGGGAAATGGTTGGACGCATGCCCGCGAAGGTTTCTGAGTTAGTAAATCTTATACAGGGTGTTCAAAAAGTCGAACTATACTTGACCTAAATTTGACCTCCGCTGACAATAAAGGTAACATGAAAAAAATGGTCAAGGACACATTTGAACGTGAAAAAAAATTAATTTGACCTTGATATAACCGTGAAGGTCATGGTCAAGGTCAAATCCAATATGACCATTGCGTAGCCCGGGAAAAATACTAAAAGTTTTGTATTAAAAATGTATTTAAACAATGGTGGACGGACAAAATCAATCGACAATCTACCCGTGCGAAGCCGGGACGGGCTGCTAGTATATTAATAAAGCAGCACCGTCGCATTAATTTATCAAGCAAGTGATACGTACAGTTAACCAGCTATAATCCAGAGTGGGTTATAGTTTAGGTTAGTTGCAACGGTAGCAACGGGCTTCGTCGGGAATAAAGTTTGTCTCGTTGTAGCGCGCGAATTTCAATTGGGAACGCTCTTTCTTGATAGATGCGAATCGACGTGTTCTCGGCTTTCATAACTTCACCGGTGACAACATTCCTGGTTATTCCTGGTGGCAGAAATCCGTTCCGCGAAGCGTCGATGAAACGCCAGCAATATGCAGTAATACGTAGGAGGCATGTCAAAGATGAGTATCTCGAGTCTAAGTTGAACTAAAATACTGAAAATATTAACACTTAAAATCAGCCTGCCAGTAATCCCAATGATCAATAGGACTACTTTAATTCTTACTAGTCGTAAAATTCGAACTGAACCGGAGCATCGATATGATTGAATCGAAGCTTATTTTCTTCGTAAGAACATTCTTTTCAGTCCGAATGTGAGGCTTTTAATTAGCAGCTCTACGAACGAAGATATCAATTCATTTATTTGAGAAAATGATATTTGTTAAAAAATCAATACAGAAACAAGTACAACTGCCACAGAATATATCCAATCACAAATTCCCACTCTCTCAGACCGGAAAGCATATTCTCACACAAAGAGAGTAAACTTCGATTCTCAACCATATCGATACTTCGGTTCAGTTTGAATCTTACGACAAGTGGTAGAAATTAAGTTAGTTTTATTGATCATTGGGATTATACTGATAGACTGATTCTAACTGCTACTTCGGTCTTCGTGTTCTCTATTATTATTGCACGTCATTTCGTTTTAGGGAGTCCCTGTTATACAGTTATGCAGGGTAGATTCGAGAATGTGGGCCATCGTAAATACCGTGTGATTTCAAGGATGGTGATCATAGCTGGTAGACGATATGCGAGAGCGACCCTTACGGAAAAATACTACTTCCCCAACTGCAGAGAAACAACTACAACCAACTGCTGTCAAGTAGTTCAAGTAATTACAGTAATCTTGTGTAGTATTTTCGAACCACAGCACAGTGGTCAGCGTCTAAGCAAACGCGGTCATAAGTATATTAATGACTTACATAACTGATTTGTGCGATGTAAATTTGTGTATTAATTATAAAAAGATGTGCTGTTAAAATTAAAGACCAAAAAGTAAACAATTATTTATTTTATGGTAACGTAAAAATGGAACATAATAACAAAATATATAAAACTGAAACATTCATCTGATATAAAATAATTCAAAAACATATTTATAAGAACTTTTTCCAGAGATGGTAATAGGAAAAGTAGTTGGAAAAAATAATTTAACAAAAAGCACATTTCCCTAATGCTTACAAAGTAAAAGTTAAAAGCAGCTTAATAACACACACACACACACACACACACACACACACACACACACACACACACACACACACACAAAGTGGGGTATATTTTTGATGCGATATATGTTAGCCGTAGTAATTTTGCCTCCTGATCATGAATCAGGTGTCAAAATTTGGCCATCACATCAATTTTTTTTAAATCTCAAAAAACCAGCCAGAGATCATGATTTTCAAAAAGTTAATGGACTTAAACCAAATTCGGTATAGGGGGTTTTTTGGTCGCTGATCACGAATCTGAAGTCGAAATTCAAAAATTCAAAATGGCGGAACCAATATGGCGGACGAGATTTTCGAAAATCGACGGATTCATGCCAAATTTGGTATAGGGGGGTTGTTTGGGTCGCTGATCACGAATCTGGTCAGATTAAAAAAATTCAAGATGGCGGATCCGATATGGCGGACGAGATTATCGAAAATTTTGAATTTTTGCAAATATAACTTCATATTCGTAATCAGCAACTAAAAAAATCCTATACCAAATTTGGCATGTGTCCGTCGATTTTCGAAAATATCATCCGCCATATTGGATCCGCCATATTGCATTTTTGAAATCCGACTTCAGATTTGTGATCAGTGATCCAAAAAACCCCCCCTTACCGAATTTTGTTTAAATCCATTAACTTTTTGAAAGTTATGATCTCTGGCTAGTTTTTTGAGATTAAAAGAAAATGTAATGTGATGGCCAAATTTTGACACCTGATTCGCGATCAGGAGGCAAAACTAATACGGATAACATATATCGCATCAAAAGTATACTCCACTTTTTTTTTGTGTGACTGTGTAATTAAAAAAGATAGGTATTATACTGGTAATATTATGTACTTATAGGGCCGGTTTTACCAACACGGTATAAAAACGCAGTATAGCGCTATACTGAGAATAACCAGCAATAAGCCTTATGGTTATTCTCAGTATAGCGCTATACCGCGTTTATACCTGTTGGTAAAACCGGCCCTTAGTGGTCTAAATCTAAAGCTATAACGTACTTGAAACCAAGTAAATTGTTTTAAATAGAGAAAACTGATTTCGTAACAATAAGATTATGAAACCGCAATAGTCCAATAAATTAAAATGTTACAAAAAGGGCACGTAGAATGTTATATAATAGTCATTTATAAAAATTGTACGTAGCCGAGATTAGCTTCACAGTTAAATCACTTGCACAAGGTCGCTCATTGTATTATATAACCCTTATTACCTGACCTGCGATGATTGCACTTCGAAGCTCAAATGAGTACTTCAAATTTAATTTAAATTAAACCATTTATATTTCTGTAATGTTTGGCATATAATAAGTAAGTAGGCAGGTATAAATAATATGTAGGCAGTTATGAATATTATGGACTTTTGACCTATCTCTGAACCATTGCGCACAGCACAGCCCTGTAATTCTGGCAAATGTTACTGTCACGATATAACTGGCAGTACTACTGAAATATTACTACTATCAAACTACAGCTAAACTATTGTCAATTCCCATATATAATAAATTAATAAGGAATTTATAAGAATTAATAAACATTACTTTTATAAAGGTCCACAGAATACAAATTCATATATAAATTTATATCGGTGTATTTAAAGGAAATGAAAAAGTCCGAAAACAAAGTATTATACATAACTTTCGAGGCTTTTCCTCCTTCCTTTTAAATGTATAAATGAATGCATACATAAATGTTTATTGTTTCATATATGCAGTCTTATAAACATGATATTGCACACCTAAATCAAAACAGTATCAACTCAAAAAATGCATTTTTTTTAGTTAACCGTTTATTCGGATTCTACAAACGAAGCTCCATAAACCAATAAAACAGATTTACCGATATCTTGAATAGTTTCCGAAAAATGGCGCTATAAGTCAGTTTTGTTGAATATATGTATGTGCACATGACCGCTCCACGACCACCGTTATATTTTTAGTTTCTGCCGTGATAGCGAGAAGGATGCACGTATATTAATAGTCCTAAACTGTGTTATTTCGAGTTGCAACTGTTTTGTTGGTGTAATTTGTGAATTTGTTCAGCATCATTTGAAGTTACTACAGTGTTGGTGACTAAATCGTGATCGAACTGACGATTACGCTCTGCTGGATTTCGAGTTGTACCAGTTTTGATTACACAGATAAGTGAACAGTTTATGATTATTTTGACTTATTTCGGTTTTCATCAAACACTTTTGATATTTCTAGTTACAACAGTTTTTTTAGTCATTTTTTAGTCTCATTATTTCTCGAGAAAACACATCAAACACATTTTAAATAAAATAGCATAATGCATTTTTACAGTTAGCACAATTTTTTGATTACGTCTGAGCAAAAAAAGAGGTTAAGTACCTAATTCAATTTCTGAATGATAGTTTTTGAGTTGATGCACTTTTCATGGTTATTGAATGTTCCTTCTCACGAAGGACGATATTTGACATAACGGTTCATACCGCTCGATATTATTGCAATCTAAGAGATACTTAAAATCAGGTCCAATCTGCACCCCACAAACATATTCAACGTTAATACGAACTGCCTAAAAGACAGGACGTCCTTACAGAGTAGTAGAAATGACTCATGATAAATTCTATGATGTCAAAGCTGTGCAAGACTCATGGGGTAATAACTTCAATATAGGCGAGAATAGAAATCAAGTAAAGTGGCATGATATCAAAATCCTTAAAGTAGAAAAGGAGCATCCTCAAGCATTTTTCTATAAAACATCATTTGGAGACGAAACCTTCAAAAAGACTTTTACTCGCAACAGACGAACCACAAATCAATCCTTGATTTCTGCTAATTTGACTCTAGCATACACAGAAAGAATTCCTCTGTCTAATGCGAAAAGAAAGGACATTCAAGAACTAATTGATAAGAACGTTATTCCAAATCAGTACCATGAGTCACTTTAAAAAGGTGTTAGATCAAAATTGAATATCAAGAATGTAATTTCTTTCTTAACTTGGACAATCTATAATAATTATACTCAGTAGTGAGAATAAGCTTTCCTTTTTCAGGGTTAGAACTTTTTGATAGAACATAATAATATGGTTTTGAAATGCTTCAAAAATGACGCTAAAGGTAAAACTTAATAATAAATTATAATTTAGAACATTCTTTGTGTATAGTCAGGTTTATGAATCGTTAAAAATTTTCAAAATTAGATTAAGTTTCGTTTTTGTACTTTATTATTGTTGGAAGAACTTTTTCATTTTGTTCAGAAAGATTTCATGTCCAATAAAAGAAGATTTCTATGAATTCTTTGTTATATATTATTCAAGCTAAAGGAAAATTAAACAAGAAACTACACCTTTTTTGAAATAATACTTAATATTTTCTCCCGGTTGAAACTGAATCAACTCAAAAAAATTCAACAAAAGCGATTCAAGTCTAAATAATGAAAAAAACAGGTAAAATTTGAGTAATAAAACAGTAGTAACTCAAAAAACCAATTTTCTGCTTACCTAGTTGATTTATAATAAAAAGTTTCAATCTTAACTTTCTTTAAAATGCTATGTTCATTCATTAAAAGAAAAAAATAAACCCCTTATCACATATCGACATGAGAATCAGTTTTTCGCCATTTCTGGAAAACAAGTTTTTTTGAGTTGATACTATTTGTATCTAGGTGTGCGATATACTTATAAAACCTTAGTATATTAATTCGTATAAATATTACTCACAATTAAATTAAATTAGAGAGAAATTGGCAATAATATATTTTTAGCAGTTTAACAGTAGGATACTTACGTAGCTATATAATGGACTTAGGAATAATATGTAGGTACATATACATTCATGAAGAAAACGAGTTTCTGTGCAATCGGATATAGAAGGAGGTGGTAACGAAATGAGTAGGACCTTACTGTACATCCTTACAAGTACGTACGAGGATATGTCCCTACTATATAACGTTATTAAAATTAAACCACGCAGTACAGCTATGTTTAATTATAGTTATTACAGATAACTTTATTACCACACGTGCAGAGTACATTCTCTGTGATGACTAAATGTAGTACTAACGATTTACTATATGAATTACACGGAACTATATACGCCTACATTGCTAATCACACATGTAGCTATGTATAGTACAAGATCCGAACTAGAGACATTTTCTTCATGAAGATGGGTAAACAGATCGGAGCAACTTGTTCATATTAGCTCACCTGTTTATACAGTTTTAAGGGTAGTCTTGAGCATATTTTATTAGTCAACCCATTCGCGATATATTCATTGACGTATTAGGTTTGATAAAAAATACTTTTAATCCGGTAAATAGATCGGTGAAGAACGTCTCTAGTTCGGATCTTAGACTACTAGTGCTTGTCCGTAGTCCACCTCTGTGGTAACCGTAAATGTTGTACTCCTGTATTACACCTAACTGCATGTGCAGTTGTTACTACATATACAGTTACTACACAAGATTACAGAGATTTCAGTGGTTATTACAGCGTGCTCAGTAGTAACTACACAGACGGCACTAGTAACCACTGAACTGTCTGTAATTCAGTATAGTAACTGCATATGTAGTAACAAAATTCTTTGTAATAACTATAGTTAAACATAGCTGTACTGCGTGGTTTGATTTTAATAACGTTATAGTAGGCACATATCCTCGTGCGTATTTGTAAGGATGTACAGTGACTCCCAGTCATTTTGTCATCACCTCCTTCCATGTCCGATTGCACAGAAACTCACTTTTATATATGAGTTTAAATCTTTATTTATATTAAGTATATTTTGTGGATCTTTATAAAAGTTAAGTAATATTTAATAATTCTTATAACTGCCTCAATCGAACGCCAACAATGAGCGTTTAGTTTCTCGCCATTAGTCAGACGTACTGCATCATACTTATAAATATTACTTGTTCAACAAGACAACATTGATTGTATTCAAAATTTATGGTAACTGATTTAATCTAAATATAGGGGTTCAGGAGTGAAGTGGATCAAGTCCTGAAAACGAGTTACGAAGAAAATACAGGTTAAACATTTTTCTTGTTTATTAATTCAAACAAAAACATTTGGGCAAGACAAGTATACTAAATACTTCACAAAGCTTTATATGATACAGATGTTTTTGTTTGAATTAATTAAACAAGAAAAATGTTTAACTTTTATTTTCTTCGTAACTCGTTTTCAGGACTTGATCCACTTCACTCCTGAACCCCCCAATTATAATACGCGCATTTTTAAGAATAACAATTTCTTCAAGCATGGGCCCGCCAAGTAGCATTTTGAACATTTGTAGCCTGCTTTGATATAGTCATTTCTCATCTCAATCTCGATTACTTTCGTTGGGCTTGATTATACCTACCGAGTAATTCGTAGAATAGTCGACAGATGTGTGAAGGATTAATCAAAATTCTCATTCGCACTTAAATACGGCTCATATCATCCACCCTGAAAAGTATACTTGCTATAGGCCCTTGGCATTAAATTCGGATATTAATACTTTTTTCTGTTAATTTTTTTAGAGGGGAAGGGGGATAGTTACTTTCACATCGGTAACTTTTGTTACCTATCTCGTCCATCCTGAAAAATACTTATTGTTAGTATATGCTTGGCACTACATTTTGGTAGTAATACTTTTTTAAGTGAAATACTTTGGAACTATTTTTTCGGTTTATGTTTTTATTGTAGGAAATGTTTTTCAAAACAATTTTTTTGAAGTTTTTTTGTTGGGGAAGTTTTTATAAACAATTTGTTTACGTTGATATTTTTGGTAAGAAATATTTTTCAAAACAATTTTGTGTAGGTTCAACTATAGTTCTTGGCGGAATTTTTTACATAAAAATGTTATTCTGGGGTAAAAATATTACGACAAATCGTGAAGAGATGACTACGGAAGTGATAATGATGAAGAGGAAGGATGAAGAAAGACGACGTACCGAAGTACCTAATGCGTTCGTTAAAATAAAACACGAAGAGAAAAGCTGGCGTTTCCTTCGCATCTTAGAAAGTATCAAAGTAAACAAACAACCGCATTAGAAATTCATTCGCATACATATTCCCCCGTCAAGTATCCTTGCGATAAGCAAACAAGTCGATGAGGTGAGCGTCGTTGAACTATCAAGCGTGTTTCTCCGCGAATCAATTTTTAGCTCGACGTCTTATCCATGGGAATCTCTTCACGCGTATACCGTATATCTGACAGCAAGCGCAACAGGAGCTGTAACCTAAAATTTGACTTCGGCAGTGTTTGGAGGGTGCTCAAGTCACTCACAAATAAGAAATAATTGATAGCTATCGAGAAATCAGACATTTTGACACTTTTCGCCCTTACGCTGCGCGAGCAGCGTTTATGAGTGACTCGAGCATCCTCCAAACACTGCCGAAGTCAAATTTTCAGGTCACAGCTCCTGTTGCGCTTGCTGTCAGACATACGGTATGTGAATGTATGCTTGCGTGGGATATTTATTGTCTCTTGTCATCACAACGGGAAATAAAGCGACAGTAACGGAAGCAAAAAAAGAAGAGGAAGAGATAAATCTTTGTATTTTTGTTAACGCCTGGCAAAACTCGGGATAGTAGAGGAGAAATGCTCATAGCACGTAACTCGAAGAATGAGCCAATAGAATTCATCGCTTCTAATTCCACAATTTCTAATTCCACATACTTACGCGAGCAAGCCGTGGGGATACTACCGCGGCGGATATTCTGAGTTGCTCCAGGCTCGAAGAATATCGCGCGCACGTGCTGGCGAGTGACCAGAGCGAGCGAGCACGAGGCGTCGAAAAACGAAAGTACTTCGTTAAGGTGGCAGGGGCAAAAGGAGATAAAGAAGAGGAGCGAGGAGTCCAAGAGATTTCGCAACGGCGGTTGTCGCGTCGAGATAAGGCTGATCGACCGGTCGCATCGAGATTGCTCGGCGGCTGCTACGCAGGCCCTGGGGAAGAACTGTTCTTTCTTATACGCGCGCGCGCGCGCGCGCGTACCTATTTCTACGGTGGGTATCTCAATGCATGGTGCTGAGTTAGAAGACGCGCGTGCGGCCGGGGTGTAAAGACCTCAATCGCGATCTCGATGCCATCGTGATTTGGAATTCGAGGTGGCCTGATGAAATAAAAAAGTTGAATGTAACAAACCGCTAGAATCCGTTTAAGGGTATTTTTCAAGTTTTTGTAACACATGGAGATTAGGAAGGGAAAACCCATGAATTTTTATAGTTATCTCGGTAAGGGGCTTCTCAAGGTGAATTCAGTATTCAATTCTTTAATAGGCAACAGCATACTTTTTACTGCTTGTAACAATATAAACATCACACTGAGAAAAAGTATCCGTTGACTCAACTGAATATCAGTTAAGCCAATTACATCACGATATTAAATGCGCGAAACCTAAATGCGAAGTCGTCCTAAAGTGCACGTCGCAGCTGGATCATGGTTTTCCATGAACCTCATCGATAGTTAAGATAATTTATTTAAGAGCTTGCATGATCTTATTAAAACAT
The DNA here is from genome assembly GCA_963678675.1 of Xiphydria camelus. NCBI lineage: Eukaryota > Metazoa > Arthropoda > Insecta > Hymenoptera > Xiphydriidae > Xiphydria > Xiphydria camelus. The sequence goes on along the minus strand of OY783192.1, from coordinate 25,304,763 downwards.
TAGATTGATAATTAACTGAATAATGTAGTTAACTCAATTACCTAACCGTTATTTCAATTTCTAAATATTTGAAGCAACTGCATTAGTATTTTAGTCAACTGAATGAGTCAACTGTGCCGTGCAGTGTGATCTACCGCATTACCACTTTAAGTTTTACTGGGAGAATAGTTTCCGACCAGGCCTAGGTCTCCTAGCTGATATTTTAATGGAAAACTAATTCTACACAAGATAAATGTAAATTCTAATACATGTTAAAAAGTAATTTAAATAAGTAAGGTAAGGTGGGGTAAGAGCGTACCAAAAATAGACGGGACAAGTACATTACATCAAAATATCAACAAAAACAATAATTTAGATTAGCAACTGCGAAAATACCTCTTAGATTAGAAAGCAGCTTAATTAAGGCTTAAACAGCTTAATACCTACTCACAAAAAATTACAAATTAAAGATGGCAGGGCCATTCGTTAAGAAATTTGAATAAAAATTGATATGAGGCACTTGTCCCGTCTATTTTTTTGTACGCTCTTACTCCACCTTACCTTATCTATAATTTTTAAAAATATGAAGATAATTTTTCCATGGCAAGAAATATCAAGAGACACGGTAGTGTCTCGCGGCATGTTCATTCAAGTCGTCAGAACGACGCCGCCAGCGCTGTCGCCGCGAGCACCCGTGTATCTTTATAGGAAAAATGTCTGCCCCCTTCACCCCTTAATTTTAACATCGAATTTTCTCAATAAATATACGGTTATAACCAAAACTATGCTTAGTTACGCCATATAAATCGACTATTCTCTATCGATAGAGACCAGAGTAAATGTTGTAAGTTACATATTAACAGATATTTTTCCTTAGCAACGCGAAGCCACGCCCCTCGCGCCTCGAAAGTCGAGAATCCGATTTCTCCGGCGATATATATATGTCAAAATCTCACAAAAATTCCGCCTGTCTTCGGCGGTATTCGGCCATGGTCGGAAATGTTTACACAGATGCGGCCACACGCATACGCCATCAAAAATGTATGTGAGAGTGTGCGAGAGAATATATTCCTTGAATGTTTAGTTGTTTTTCAAAATTAATAAAATATTTCCATTCGCGAAACGATTTCCCTCGCATTTTTTCGATCCTCGGACGCGCTTGTTAATAAAAAGTAAAAATTCAGTGTAATCGGAGTAGTGAATCTCAATAGTGGTGAATGTGACAGACGCTCTGACAGCTAGCTATTATCAAATCGTTTGGATTTTTTTCAAATAATCAAGATAGTGCACGGAAGCAGTGTCATTTTTCTCTGGTTGCTGGTGCATGAAGAGCAGGAAAGGAGACATCTGTATCTCGGAAGAAGTGGCATCAGATAAGTTACTTCCTAACTGACTGTCTTAACCTCATTTTCATCCCTTATACAGAACAAATATCTTTTTGGTTATTCTATTTTTTGTTTTCAGCGCCATACGAGAACGGGACGGATTGATGGAAATTTGATTTTTCTTCGCAGTCAAAAATCAACCTAGGTAGAAAAGAATTCTCTAGAATTGCGGTACAATGCCACGGTATGAATATCAGTTTCTACCGACATGACATGCTTCGACAAGGCCTGTATCAACTTTAGCGGTATATTGGGGGCACTGCACTAATTCTGTGGCACATTTTTCTATCTGGGAAAGCATATTATTATGGTAGTACAGCTGTACAGCGTTCCGATAATATACCGTCTTCCCGTACTGACAGTATACATGCATTTTTTTTACCTCCAATATGCCGGAATTAAAAATCTCTAGAACTCTGCGGTACAATGCCACGGTAGGAATATCAGGTTCTACCGACATGACATGCTTCGACAAGGTCTGTATCGACTTTAGCGGTATAGTGGGGGCACTGCACTAATCCTGTGGCACATTTTTCTATCTGGGAAAGCATATTATTATGGTAGTACAGCTGTACAGCGTTCCGATAATATATAATTGGAACTTTTGATAATACGAAAGGGGAAATATATCGATAAAGAAAAGATAATAAAATAATTACTTCATTATTTTAATCCAATTCTATCGTATCTCCTACTTTTCTACCACGGCTTTCCCAGATAGAAAAATGTGCCACAGGATTAGTGCAGTGCCCCCAATATAATGCTAAAGTTGATACAGACCTTGTCGAAGCATGTCATGTCGGTAGAACTTGATATTCCTAACGTGGCATTGTACCGCAGAGTTCTAGAGATTTTTAATTCCGGCATATTGGAGGTAAAAAAAATGCATGTATACTGTCAGTACGGGAAGACGGTATATTATCGGAACGCTGTACAGCTGTACTACCATAATAATATGCTTTCCCAGATAGAAAAATGTGCCACAGGATTAGTGCAGTGCCCCCAATATACCGCTAAAGTTGATACAGACCTTGTCGAAGCATGTCATGTCGGTAGAACCTGATATTCATACCGTGGCGTTGTACCGCAGAGTTCTAGAGATTTTTAATTCCGGCATATTGGAGGTAAAAAAAATGCATGTATACTGTCAGTACGGGAAGACGGTATATTATCGGAATGCTGTACAGCTGTACTACCATAATAATATGCTTTCCCAGATAGAAAAATGTGCCACAGGATTAGTGCAGTGCCCCCAATATACCGCTAACGTTGATACAGACCTTGTCAAAGCATGTCATGTCGGTAGAACCTGATATTCCTACCATGGCATTGTACCGCAGAGTTCTAGAGATTTTTAATTCCGGCATATTGGAGGTAAAAAAAATGCATGTATACTGTCAGTACGGGAAGACGGTATATTATCGGAACGCTGTACAACTGTACTACCATAATAATATGCTTTCCCAGATAGAAAAATGTGCCACAGGATTAGTGCAGTGCCCCCAATATACCGCTAAAGTTGATACAGACCTTGTCGAAGCATGTCATGTCGGTAGAACCTGATATTTATACCGTGGCATTGTACCGCAATTCTAGAGAATTCTTTTCTACCTAGGTTGATTTTTTACTGCGAAGAAAAATCAAATTTCCATCAATCCGTCCCGTTCTCGTATGGCGCTGAAAACAAAAAATAGAATAACCACAAAGATATTTGTTCTGTATAAGGGATGAAAATGAGGTTAAGACAGTCAGTTAGGAAGTAACTTATCTGATGCCACTTCTTCCGAGATACAGATGTCTCCTTTCCTGCTCTTCATGCACCAGCAACCAGAGAAAAATGACACTGCTTCCGTGCACTATCTTGATTATTAAAAAAAAATCCAAACGATTTGGTAATAGCTAGCTGTCAGAGCGTCTGTCACATTCACCACTATTGATATGACCGATGTTTTTCGGACTGAAACGTCTATTTGGTTCGTGTCCCTGCTATTTGGTTCAAATCTCTGCTACCGTATGTCCCACTCTGTACGGGCCAGTTTGAAGTTACCTTCGGGGAGGCTTGGTCGGTACTTGAGTGATTTAATACCGGTAGAAGTCGAGTAGGTAGTTAGAGTTGGTGTCAATTCGGGAGATCGAAGTGTCTAACCTCGAAATTATGAATTTGTGAATAATGTTGAGTAATTTCCATTCCATTTAAATCCATAATTTCGAGGTTAGACGCTTCGATCTCCCGAATTGACACCAACTCTAACTACCGACTCGACTTCTACCGGTATTAAATGTTTCGATTACCGACCAAGCCTCCCTGAAGGTAACTTTCAAACTGGCCCGTACAGAGTGCCCCGACAGCAAAGCGTGGATTTACACGCTAGCCGCACGCAGTGCTGCCACGTAGTGGCACCACTGTGGTCTCACCGTGGCGTGATCGCGTGGCGTACACAAACTAAATGCACCGTGGCTACACAGTGAACACACTGAGTGGTTCACAGCGTAAAGACACAGTAGTTACACTCAGTGCATTCAAGGTGCCTTTTCGACGTGCACACTTCGTAAATTTACCGACCATGAATGTCGGTAACTTCATTGTCTTCACAAATTTTTAACACGTTTGCTGCCGCCGGCTCCGATCGGAGACACATTGACGTGCACATTACATTATTCAGTCTGTTACCAGCACTGAGCGCGATGCAATCAATCTAAAAGTGGTAGCGAATGTGTTAAATTAGAAAATAACAAAATTGATATAATAATAGGTTTGTTCCCAGAAAGCAATTTGTGACTAGTTACAAATTTTGATCTGCGGATGTGTGCGGTTGTAAATTTACAATTAATTGATTTCACACCCCGATAGAAGAATTTTTAAATTAGAAAATAACAAAATTGATATTATAATAATGTTTCAAACAGTGCAAATTGTACTGAATTATTTCATAAATAATGAATAATTAATTATCATAATCGCTACTGTTTTGAAAAAGAAAGTATCAAATTATTTTTAAAAATTTAATGAGATATATATATATATATATAAACCGGCCTTTACACAATGCAACACTAAGATATCTTGGCAAAAATATTTAAATTAAATATCTATTTAAATATTTTTGCCGAGATATCTCAGTGTTGCATTGTATAAAGGCCGGTTTTAGTTTACGTTTGACATAGCTCGAAATCGGCTTTCGGCTTTATCTCACTAGTCACAGTACTGTTGCTTTCAGGTATCGATATTATATGTATAACTTAGTCGACTTCCACCACAAAGAGTCGATGGCGCAATTGGTAGAATGCGAGAAGCGTTCCCAGTCTTCTAAAGATCGCAGGTTCGAGTCCTGGCCGGGTCGGGTTTGAGAAAAAAAAACCGACACTCTCTCTCTCTCTCTCTCTCTCTCTCTAGTAGGCGGATAAGGCAGGCGGGAAATCCTACTTTATCGCCCCCTTTTTGCAAAATTCTACTTTTACCATCGTACTTACACTGCGTGACTGCAGTGTGGCTTCACGGTGCACAGACAGATGGACACCCCAGTGCATGCACTCGAATGCACCGCGTGGAAGCAGGGTGCAGTCACTGTGGTGCCACTTTGCTATCGGGGTGGGACATACCGTATGTATCATCCCGAATTAAACAAGCAGAGATACCGACATTGTCGAAACTTTACCGACGGTCAAGAATTTTATAGTTAGAGTTGGCTTGAGGAGAGTGCGCTGTGTGTGCTGCGTGAGAGCGAAAAGTGTCAAACGTCTGATTTCCCGATAGCTGTTAATTCAAGAGATCGAAGTGTTTCGTCTATTATTCAATACTTCGATTTTCCGAATTGACAGCTATCGGGAAATCAGACGTTTGACACTTTTCGCTCTCACGGAGCACACACAGCGCACTCTTCTCAAGCCAACTCTAACTATAAAATTCTTGACCGTCGGTAAAGTTTCGGCAATGTCGGTATATCTGCTTGTTTAATTCGGGATGATACATACGGTACGGTATTTGGTTCAAGTACCGGCTGTCGGTATTGTCACCGAATTTTAGGGAACCATCTTGGAATTTTAGGGAACCATATTGGAATTTTAGGGAACCATCTTGAATCCGATGGCACCAACCGATATGCAATGTGCTACGCTGGCGTGTAGGTATTGAAAGGGACGATTGTATGTAACAACATACATACAGGGTCAGTCGCTCTATACAAGCCAGCAAATGGGTTGCATATCGCTCGGCGCTTAGAAGATACCGATGATTCCTGTACCTTAAAAGTCATCTTTTTACGGACAGGACATGAGCTAGATCCTCTTCGGTTGCACCTGTACGAGATGACATGTCAGAAAATCGTGAGTCTTCATGAAAATCTTCTAACCTACTCGTTCTGCAATAATACACTTAGTAATAAAAAGCTATTCTCCTACATGTACGTATTCTCCTCATGAATAAATTCCAAAAAGTAGTGAAATCCCCCCACAAAAACAGATTCTCTGTAAAAAAAAGGCGGCATGTTCATTCAGTGCCAACAAAAATTGATACCTACGTAAAATACTCTCCAAAAAAGATTTGAAATCAATTAAGATTGCCATGTTCCAGAGTTATATATAAAAAGTAAAAGGCATCATTTGAAAGGGAAATTATTGTAAATCAAGTGACTACAAAATTCGACTAAAAAAATTTATAAAAAAATTCTAATAAAAAAGAACGCCGCGTTTTTTCCCTTCAAAATAAAAAATTCAGACACAGAATTATACTCGATGTTTATGCACTTATGATTTTAAATAAATTCATACACTTATATCATACCACCAGTATACCGAATGTCGTACGAGAAACCGATCAGGCGGGGGCCTTCTGAATTTCTCTGAATTTCACTTCGGCAGTGCAATTTATGAATCACTCTAACACCGTCCAAGCACTACCAATTATTCGGTATAGTGGACAAAATATGAAAACTTAAACGCGGCAAGTTCTTTTTTATTAAAATTTTTTTATAAATTTCTTTAAGTCGAATTTTGTAGTCACTTGATTTACAATAATTTCCCTTTCAAATGATGTCTTTTACTTTTTATATATAACTCTTGAACATGGCGATCTAAATTGATTTCAAATCTTTTTTGGAGAGTATTTTACGTATCAATTTTTGTTGGCACTGAATGAACATGCCGCCTTTTTTTTATAGAGAATCTGTTTTTGTGGGGTTATATATACATAAAAAAAAGTTCATATAATGTGTTTTAAAATGGGTCCCAGTCTTCTGCCACTTAAAGGGTCAACTTAGTTTCATCGACCTTTAAGGTATTTCAATGGTGACAGTCGTATTCAAATTTTTTGCTTCAGGACTTAGTACAACTGATCACAAACTGTAATACGCACGAACGAAACTTTTGAGTAACTCTGTACTCTGAGCTCCTTGCTACACAGAGACCTCCTGTGTACAAATGTATCTCACACATATACACTGCCTGGCCCGATAATCGTGGCAACAGTGCTTCTCTCTCCTTAGAATACCGCTACGTACCGTAGTGGGGGCTGCCGCGCCGTGCCACTGGCTATCCCCTCTCCGGTAGCAGAAGTACTACTGAGTCCCATAGTCACATGAGATGGCTAAATCAGCTGTGCGTACTGTTGCCACATCACAGTTACTCGTCCCCACCACTTTGCAGTTTCAAGAAAAATCTCAGTTTTTAAGTTATAATTTCTCTGAAACTATATGGCTCAGCACTTCCAGTTTTTGTGAACATAATCCTACAATATCATTTTATTCGCCGTTAGTTTTTCTTTAACATTCCCGGGTAAGATTCCCAGTTTCTCGGGTAAGATTGGTTCTGTAGTTATAACTCAAAACGTCACTGAGGTACCGTCTTTCTACATGTTAGCCATTGAAAGTCAGTGTAGAAAATGCTACTTTCAATTAACATTTTCTTTTAAACTACATGGCTCAGCGTTTTGAAAATTTGGGAATCGAGGGGTAATATTCCACTCTTTTGATTGGCAAAATTTCATGAGATTCGTAAGAAAAACGCAAAACCATAGAAATACCTTAAGTACTCACGTTAAGCAAAATTCGATCGGATTAAATAAAGGTCGAAGAAACTAAGTTAATGTGGTAGATCCAACGGCATGACATAGTTGACTCGTTCAGTTGACTTAAATACTAATGCAATTGCTTCAAATGTTTAGAAATTGAAACAACGGTTGGGTAAATGAATTAACTACATTATTCAGTGAATTATCAATATAATGCTTCAATAAGGTCATGTAAGTTCTTAGAAAAATTATCTCAACTACCGATGAAGTTCATGGAAAACCATCATCAAACTAAGACGTGCAGTTGGGACGACTTGGCGTTTAAGTTCCACGTATTTAATATGGCGATGTGGTTGACTTACGGGGGGGGGGGGGGGGGGTTTCGTTAATTGAGTTAAGAAAAGAGCCTTTTTCAATGATTTTTTAAAAATATGTAAGTAATGTATTTTAAATTAGCTAATGACAGTATTATAGTATATCATTTAAAGAACATTTTGTGAAATTTTCAGTGAAAAATATAGAAAACTAAGCCGTTGATAGCGAATCTCCGGAGACGTCTCGAAAAAAATATATTTTGCGGTGACGGTCGTTTCTCGGTACTCGATCATCTGAAATCAAAAAATCAAATTGTTTTTGTTACTTTATGAGTTACCCCAGGTAACCCTGTCAAGTTTTTTCTTTTTTTACTGATTTGTCAAGTTTTGGTAACACTAGAAAGCGAAAAACGCGATTTTCGATTAAAAATCGGTCAAATTGTTATTGTAAAACAAAAAGTAACAACAAATTTTTTAAAAACTCGACAGGTTTACCTCATGAATTATACAGAGAAGTAATGTACAAATTTTGGAGAGGATCGGTACAGTGGATATGAAATAACAGCCTCCACCGGCTTTGAAAACGTGAAGTGTGGGAAAATCGATTTAAAGTTTCAAACAGTAGAAAATCAGAATTTTTCTCTTTTTCTCGCTGTATACTTACACAGAATCGTCGATGCCAGGTCCGTAGAGTGAAGCACTTTCATTTAGGATGTCCAAGGCATCTTTTTGCTCTTGTCTTCGGCGAACTCTACCTTCTTTGGTTTCCTTTTCAGCTTCTTCATCCGCTCGGCATATGCGTAAGTTGTCAACTGAGCGCGCCCATGCGTGAGCGCTTGGTCCAGATTTGATTTGCATCTCTTCCATCATAATTAGCAGAGCAAAACATCCTTCATTAAATGTACAAGCTGCTACATTCGCTGCAATTTCGACCAAAACCACGGTACCACTCAGTGATTTCGGCGAAATTTTTCAGATTAGTTGGTTCAAACTTTCATTGTTATTCTGGGTAAATCCGCCGAGACATCGCTGCAGAAGAGCATCCTTGCTTAAGTCCTCGTAGATAGGTTTGATAGCACTGAGAACATCACTAGGAAGTGCAGTATAACTGTGTTTGAATGTCCTCAATTCATTTGCTGCTGCAGCTTTCTGCCATTCGCACCAAGAGTCGTTGATTTCAATCGCTATATCTTCCTAAGTTTTGCTCCAAATGCTCTAAAAATTTAGTACAATATTCTTCAGATGCTGTACATTCATCAAATGAAATTAAAAAAAAATGAAAAAAAAAATAGTTTACAAACAGTACCCCCCCCCCCTAACTGATATCCAGTTGAATCAACAAATTTTTTTTCAATTTCATTAATAATTATCAATGGGAGATTGATAAGTTTTACCGTATAACCTGCATTGAAAAAAAATTGTTGCGTCTGCAACTACACCATGTGGTCAAAGAATTTGTAGTCAATCTAACCCAATTTTGCTTAACATGACTAAATCAGACACACAAGTCGGGGTTTTCCGAGTTTATACTGTTATGAACTGGAAAAAGTTTGCTGTGTCTATTAAGAAATTCAATATTTCACCTCGAGGAGCTCTGTTACTGGGATTCACTGCAAAAATTGTTAATCCTTTTCACTCGTGTAGCGTTTGGACAGTGCCCAAAAATAATACTTGAGCGGGCGTCGATCTCCCGAAGTGCTTTTTAAGTTGGAACCTCTAACGCGAGCTTTGCGCATGATTAGTAAAAAATTGAGGAAAAATCTCCGTACTATATTTAGATCAGTCATCATAGCTTTACTACGAGAGGTAGCAGCATCTTCGATCAGCCTTGCGGATCGCAAGGAAGGTCAGTAGAAAAGACGCGGCCAACTCTCTGAAACCATCTTGGCGGAGGAGAGAAGGTGATTTTCATTGAAACTGACCACGCGAAGCGAGCCACCCAAATACGGAACGTCCATTCATCCCGGGAAGGAAACGGCGAGTGGGAGCTTCGCGCGTGGTGTAACGGAAAGTCGTTCGCGTCGCGAACGCAACTCGCGTACAATTGATCAGCCTGTTATCTTCGACTAGCGGTGCAACGATCTGATACAATACGATTAACAGTGGTACGAGTCGAGTAATATTAAATCTGAGCGTATCGTACTTCCCAAAAATAAGATTAGGGTAGGATGGGGATAGTTCGGCATAGGGGCAAGTGGGTCAACGCTTATTACTTTTTAACCCTTTCGCTGCTCCAGACGTATAAATACGTCTCTGTCCAGGCATTTCTAGGCGTATATGTACATCTGTAGTAGCGAAAGGGTTAACTAAAACAAATATCGCAATACGCCCACGTACAGAGACAGACACATTGTAATATCCATCTCTTCCTATCCCACTCAGTTGCGATTTATCCTGCCAGTCAGACGGCTTTTGCGAGTTCGACCACGTCAAGTTAAAAATAAAACTTCGTTTATTTTTTAATCTCTGATGTGAAATTAAAATAATTACTATCTCGAAGTAAGTGTTTTTAGTTTGCTTGGATCTTTTATTTTTTTAGAATTAGTGTGTAAACTTAGTTTGTTCTTATATTAAAAGAGTTATGCAATTCTGTTTACAAAATACCATATAGAGGGCTAGTTGAGATATGTTATCTAATTAATATTACAATATCGGTCGTTCGATTTATTATTTCATTAAGAATTAAGAGTTCCTCAATGTGCTATGTGCAATGTGCAAAAATGTTAATTTTGTTTCATTTTAAAAAGTCTAAATAAACTAGTTTATTTTTAAGAATTTTCTGTATTAATTGTTCTACAAAAATTATACATAGGTACATACACAGACACTAATACATATTAATTGTCAAATGTAACAAAATTATTGAATCACAAATAAGTTTTTTCTTAATTTTAACTTCATTGGCTAATTTCTGACTCTGTAATCAACTTATCGCACTAAAATGCCCAACATACCCCACTAGTGGGGTATGGCGAGCAACTTGGACTATGTTGGTTTGAGATAGAATTTCATAAGAGAGTGAAGAGTATAACTTCTAAAGGGTCTAAGTGCGAAAAAGCTAAAGTTGGGAAAATCGGCAGAAACAGGCAGATGCTTCAAAGGAATATAGTGGAGCATGTCTTGCAGATTTTTGAGTTTTGAGCCTCTACGTATGCTTTTGCATATAGACCCTTCTCAGGTGCATTGGGGTTTGCACTTACAACCGTTTTCAAGCAAAATATATATTTTTGCAAATATGGCACTTAGACCCTTTAGAAGTTATACTCTTCAATTATGAATGTATAAATTCAAAATTATTATTTAACCCTTAACCGGTAATATAACATATATGTTCTGTCAGACCACAATGCCCATTACCAGCTCTGTTCTAAATTTTCATGTTACCGGTTAATGGTTAATATTATAAAGTCAGATATACAATGATCCTTTCGACATACTTATTAATATTGTAGTATAAATACATTCTTTTTAATAAGCAACCAAAGAAAAAATGGCACAACTATCGCTACCCTACGATGCGTAAAAGAAAAACTGAAAATTTATTAGGTACACTGAGAAAAATGTTGCAGATTGCATGGCAATGATAGAAATTTATTGGCTTAAAAATATATTCCATTTACCTTAAAAGGACTTATTGTTATTTTACCGTGATAAATATCTGTTTCAACTATACGTATAGTCATTTCAACAATGCTTATTGCCCATGTCACATTAGTATTGCTATACTACCTATACTGTCAAGTTAACCTGTCGTTTGGTCTCAAAGTACGAGAGCAGAGTGAAAAGTCCGATACTTTTCTAGTAGATGGTGGTGCGATCGCGAAGATGAGTACCCTATACACCCCCATTTGGCGACAAAAAGAGTTCTGTTCCATCACGACAATGCACCTGCCCATTCGTCTGCCATTGCAACAGCGAATTATTGGTCGATTTGAAGTTCGAATTGCTGCCGCATCCACCTTACTCATCGGATTTGGCTCCCTGCGACTTCTTTCTCTTCCCAAAGTTGAAAAAATGGCTGGCTGGAAAGAAATTTTCATCAAACGAAGAGGTCATCGCCGCAGCAGGGGGCTACTTTACAGACTTTGGGGCGCACCACCGTATACTAGAAAAGTATCGGACTTTTCTCTCTGCCCTCGTATAGCTATCAGAGCTGATTGCCGTGGAATTTGAAAATTTTCTTAAAATTACGGAAAACTGTTTTATTGCAAGGATGAAAATGCATTTAGCATTAACCATCATCATTTTCTCTGGCTCATTGATTATAACAAAAATGGCGGTATAAAGCAGTACTTAATAATAATAGGGATTTGGTATTTTGAATTTCTGAATTTTAAATTCAAATTCGTAATCAGCGACCTTGAGAACCTCCAATTTCCGAGTTTTATACAAATTCATTTACTATTTGCATTCGGTCTGCCTTATTTTGGATTCGCCATCTTAAATTTAGGAAACAACATAACAGATTCGAATTCAGTGAGCTAAAAACCATTTTCTTGAAATTATTGTACAGTTTTGAAAAGTTTTTTTCCCAATACATTTTTGGTACAAAAATTTCTCACCAAATTTCGATGGAGTTAAGGGACCAATGGTCCGATTCATGCAACTCTCCCCTGTGTCTATTTTGGCGTCGAATGGGCAACTCTTCTTATTGTTTCTGAGTCAATACCACCTTTGCAATATTTGAGATATACCACATTTGACATTACCACTGGACAAAGCTAGTTATATATGATAGGGTAGAGCGGAGCTTAAAGGTCCGCGGGTATAAAGATCCATCATATATATCTAAAAAACTAGTGACGTATCGTTTTTTCTAACTATACGAGCGGATAGAAGAGGGCGCGGGGAGCGTAACGAGGCATCGTTGGCAGTTGAACGACGACGCTAGCAGGAGATACATGACTGCGTCTCGAAATTTTAACGAAAGTTAATTTTTTCATTATTATTCTTTTTAGTTCCGAGCAGTGTTATTTCGTTTACCGTGCCTAAACATCGTTTATTAGTATACGTTATTTATTAGTTTTTCACGATTTATTATTGGTATTAAGCTAGTTTAAACGGTATTTTTTTTATAACCTCTAACAACACTTACACTCGGTTGGGGTAAAAAGGTCCAATATGGATATATTTTATTTTTGTGTTTAAAAACGTTTAATATCTTTTGTTTTTTATAAGATTTTGAAAGTTTAAGAAAATTTGTTATAATATTTTAAAGTCATGTCAGGTTATGACAGGATTCATAAAGAACAGTGTTATTTTGTTTAATTGTACTGGTCAATTGAGACTGATTAGTGATTAAACTGTTATAAGCTCAACAAAGTTTCAAGAAGAGATACTTTGTTTTGTAATAAAGACTGTTTAAACACTTTGAAACTTAGAATTAAGAAAAATATTTTCTTTCGTAATAATTATTACAGTACTTATGACTTTCTCCTTGTGAAATAAAAACATAGTTTTGAAATTCATTGGATGAAATATTGTTATTATTTCATAAAACCTTTTTAAAATTAAAATTAAATACTGAACCTTTTTGCCCCTTGGCTGTTCCTTTTTACCCCTACCATGGGGCAAAAAGAGACAGACGACAAGGTCTAGAAAAATTGTAAAATTACATATTTGTATTATGATAACTCAACCAAAAATTTGTTTAAACATGGTGCGATAACTGTTTGTTTGATTACTATTGTATATTTTGATATAGTAGATTCCGTTTTCACAGACATAATTCTTAATAGTCAAATTAGACCTTTAAGCCCCGCCCTACCCTACGTAAGCTTGTGACGCCACGGTTGGCTCGTATTACGAACCATGTACACGCTACTCGATTCCTCGCCCGCTACTTGTCTTGTCTCAAGTACACGTGGCGAAGAATGGAGCGTTCGTCTTGACTGATGTCAACTTGTCTTACGTCGGGATTGATACGTATAGGTGACTATACGTACAATTAACCCTTCTAATAAACCATATCATCGGATCCAAGCATACCCCAGTTGTATTACTAGATTTTTATAACATTTTATGATATTTATTGCATAAATTATCGTATCAAATAGTAATACCACTCGACTACTGCAAATTTTAAATTTCACTAAAGAACTTTTTGAATCTGTTTCAGAAACAGCCATGCAACGTGAAATACTTTGCCCCGGCAATATTTCCAAGAAACGTGACGCTCAAATATTTATGTAACGGATCAAACATTTTCTCGTTCCATAGGTAAATGTTTTACGTACGTTGCAAAATAAATACTTAATGGTCTCTATTTAGTGTTTCATTGCCGGGACAGAATATTTCATATCGCATAGATATTTCTAGTATGTTTCCGAGATAAGACCATACAAATGTATAGTGAAACATAGTTACAACGTGCACCGCGTCCCGGGAAATACGTTCGCAGACTAATCGAACGTACTCGTACTCGTAATTTATCGTTCCTGCGTACGCGTATCGAGACGCGAACAGACGTGTAAGTGCTCTTGGGGTATCGTGTAACTTCGTATCGCAGTAAAATAAGAATAAGGATGCATATTAGATATGCCGGCACGGTCCGTATAGCTATGAGACAATGTCAGCCGATATATACCGGGCGAACCGTTATCCACTATATGTTCTACGGTGACTTTTTCGCCCGAGGACTAGTTTCTATCTGTCGACGCATACAACGCCACGACATTCTCCGCCTCGACTCGTCCTCTTGCACAATGATATTTTCAATAAGAGAACCTATATTCCGTAACATACCGCGCGCGACGGTTGCACTGTGGGAGTATGTCGTTGCGTCATTGTTATGCCGCTACTTATCTGTGTAATTAGATATGCATGGGTATATTACAACTATAATGCAGAGATTGCACTATCGAGAGAGACGGTCATTCGGTTCAGTGCCACCGAAAAAGCGACACAAAGGAACGGGGCCATTTTTCACCATGTCATGTAAGACGGAAATGGAGAATCTCCTTAGGCGCCATCTGGAGGTACGAAAGAGTATGAGATGATATCATTAATCTATACCTAGTGCATCAAAGTTACGACACTCTCTTTGTGCTTGCATTTTTTGGAAATCATTGCTGAGGCTTCATTTAAAATCGAAAAGAAGGTGGAAAAGAAAAGGATAGTTTAATTAATTAATTTATCTATTATACTTAGATGGGAATTTATTTCTGGCTCAAGAAAATAGAATAATCTCGCGCGAAGATACCCTTGAGTAATTTCATTGTATCGTATTGATTAAATAAAGTAGAGCTTTTTGTAGAGCAACACGTTTTCTCTGGTACCGAGTTCCCATCTAATTCGAAGCCACGCGCGATAATGAGTTAGATATCCTCTAGATACTCAGGCAACACAAGCCAGAAATTTGTCTTTTAGTTATCTGCGGGCAGTCTAATGTCTCACTTTTTGATAACTTCAATTTCGAGTTATCCAATAGTCATCTTTTGGATAACATGAAACTTAAGTTAACAAAAAGTGAGACATTAGACTGCCTACGGATGGCGTTTGGAAATAGTCACGGATGTCTTTTAGTATGTCGAAATCGTGCCTGTGGCATGTGTGAAAGATGTCTTTTAGACGACTTATTTTGGACGTTTAGGATACCCAGTAAGAAATGGATCGTTGATCAACGTCAATATGACGTCGTTTCAACATCGATCGACGTCAATACGACGTTGTTTCTATGTTGATCAACAATTTATTTCTTACTGGAGTAAAAGTGAGACAGATACCTAAGGAAAAAAATTATATAGAAATATTCGTTGTTTTTTAGAATGTGAATACACGGTTTATTTATTGCATAGAACGTAACAATCTCTGTAATGAAGAAATACAATTTGGATAAAACAAGCTAAGATATTTTTTTTTAAATAATAAATTCCATTTTCAGCATTTGAGAGGATAGATGCCTAAGTGGTGGGATAGATGCTCATACTTAGGAGGATAGATACACTGGAAGTTGTATAAGATAAAGAATTCATTTTTTAGGCGTGAGAAAAGAAAATGTTATAATGAATATACCTAATACCTCACATATACAGGGTGTTCATTTTAAAACTTACCACCCACGTTATCTGCGTAAAGAGACATATTTCTGAAAATCGCCGAGACACGTCAACAAAATTATTGAGGGGGAACATTTTTTATAAAAATTCGACGCCCCCCCCCCCCTCAACCACCTGACTCCGGGGGCGGTAACCCCAATATTCTTAAATGGAACAGGGGGTCGAGTGATACCTCATTTTAAAGGGCATTTAATTGTGTACATTTTGACGTCCTACTTTTCAAATTTGACGTTAAAATGAGGTATCACTCGACCCCCTGTTCCATTTAAGAATATTGGGGTTACCGCCCCCGGAGTCAGGTGGTTGAGGGGGGGGGCGTCGAATTTTTATAAAAAATGTTCCCCCTCAATAATTTGGTTGACGTGTCTCGGCGATTTTCAGAAATATGTCTCTTTCCGCAGATAACGTGGGTGGTAAGTTTTAAAATGAACTGTATATTCTAGAATAAATTAACGATAAAGAAAATACAATTATCAATAAATAGATAAGCAGAAATAATTGAGAGTTCATTGCAGAACTATTATTGTCCTGTTGAATCTAACGACTTCGCCATTCCTTTTGTTATTTGTCTCTTCTTCTTTCAATAATTATTACCAAATATGTGAGGGGAAAAGCCGTTTTCTTTTCTCCACTGAAAGTTAATAATAAAAAATAAGTAATAATCGGTAGATTTTACATTTTATTATCTTCCGCAACTACAAGATTATCGGTGTAGTAGATTGTTAAGAAAACAGAGGTATCTATCCTCCGCGTCGCCACACACAGCGGGGTATCTATCCTCCAATGGAAGACTAATGGTGAGATTGTTGCCTCAGAAATAATTATTCTGACATGCAAGATTAAAATCAAAGAACAGTTATTGTTCTTCATCAGTTGACTCTACTGATCTGTAATCATTATTTTCACGCCAAATTTCTTTGTATAATAGGATATCCTATAAACGTCATTTTAGCGGCGATAGTTTCACCTGAAATTAATAATAAGCTGTACTCTCCACTTGAAACTATTATAAATACTTCATAATATAGTTAATGGGTAAATTTTTCATGTCCATGTTCATAAATATGTAAAAACTGATGTAATATCTCGAAATAATCCCCAGAATAACAGAAATACACAATTGCCTCAATCGTGCTACCATATTCGAAATACAGGGGGGGGGGGGGCATCAATCCTCCTGGGGCATCTATTCTATTTTTATCTTATAAGACGTTTGAAAGATGTCCATTCGGCAGCTAAAAATACTTAGCCATCTTTTCGAATGGACGAAAAGTTACCCAAAAGCGGACATCTCTATTAGATGCCATTTAGACAGGCGTGCTATTTTGGTTTAATAAAAGATAGTGAATAAATTCAGTGGAAATATGAATGGTAATAAAAACTAGTCCGGTATATCTCCCGCGCCTTTGGTTCCACGTCCACGACAAGAACTGGGTTCATTGTGCAATGCCGTCAGCGCTGTGATAAAAGGTTAGGCAACAATAAAACGTTCCTCGCGACGTACTCTAGTAAACATTTACATCAGCCTCTGTCATTGCCAAGTCGCTCATTTCTTTGGTCCAGTTGTGAGAACACGGTACTACATTTCTAAGCTCAACGGAGAAACTATAGAAGAGACAGTACGATTAGTTCTTAGAATACCGTAAAAGTGTTACTGTGGGGAAAATGAAATATATTTTCTTTTTACTTTGTACAGTATTTCTTGCTCATTCATTTTAAACTAAATATCTGTACCTCAGAGCCAGAGTATGTTAAGTCCATTTTTGCCGAAAATGGGTTTTATGTGTTAAATAATAATATTAATATTTAATTAATATTTTAAACTCAATTATCTCAAAACTAAAAATTAGGACTTAACATACTCTGGCTCTGAGGTACAGATATGAAGACGAACATGATTTTATAAATAAAAAATTCATTATAATGAATTCTAATACAAGCTTATGATAAACGTATAGATTTTTTTATCAGAAATCTCTAAAAAAATTCTTAATATGGTAAACCTAGCTATACTGGGCCTTACGTATTATTATACAATAATTAAATTACTACGACTAGAATAAGCTAGATCCTCAAAAATTGGAGTGGTTTTTCAATTGCAATTTTTCTATCAACTCGTACAGTAATAATCCGTGGTCTATGTGAAGTGCTTACAATAATGACGTCAATCCAGGGAAGAATAGGTACATGGGTGGCTATCTACTTTGTTTTCTGAGAAAAGAGAAGTTATCTTAGGCAAATTGAGATTACAGATAAGGCCGTGTGTACCTGCAGTCTAGCGGAGACTACATTATTCAAAATGGATAA
This sequence comes from Xiphydria camelus, assembly GCA_963678675.1. Taxonomy (NCBI): domain Eukaryota; kingdom Metazoa; phylum Arthropoda; class Insecta; order Hymenoptera; family Xiphydriidae; genus Xiphydria; species Xiphydria camelus. Next base: position 25,286,717 of record OY783192.1, on the reverse strand, counting down.
TATGTCAAATTAGTCAGGGAGTTTCGGCGTGAGGTCTAAACCATTCGTTTCACTCTGACTGGCTTCGTTCACTTTAGTATAAGTCATTATGCAGAGTGACTCCGAGGATGGTAGTCCTCTTGGTAGTCATAAGACGACAAATTATATTCGCTCCATTCGTACGAGCACTGTTACACTTTAATGAGCATGTATGGCAGTGTACGTACAAAACAAATGTCCATCAGAAAGTACCGATCCACAAAACAGACGGCGCTGTGGGTATGCATGTGTACAATTACACACGCTCAGTAAAATATAACAGTGTTCGTACGCATGGAACGAATAGTGTTTTATAGACTATAGGCTGTACGCCATTAGCCCGAGGATGCCGTAAGACTGATTGCGATAGCGTGTAATGTTCGGCAAACGTTTCGGAAGAAGATCCCTAGTACCTGATTCATTGTCAGACAATCAGACGCTAGGGACCTTCTCCTGAAACGTTTCCTGGGCCTTGCTTGTCCCAGTATCATCACAGCCTATCATTGAGGTGCAGACAGTGTCTGATCGCCTGTAGTTTACAAAGCAATACGTAATATATCGTCCGATAACTACCTTTCTTAGGACCATACTGGGTGCTTTCCATTTATGACACAAGTCGACGCACTTCTATTAGAACCACCAACTGATTGGCAGGCTCCAGCAGAAAGAACCAATAGTTTAATTTTGTGTCCACTTGTGTCGACTCATATCAGTTATATGGAAAGCACCTACTGTATGCATAACGACTTTGGCCGAGTATGACCGCTCGCTAATTGGCTGGTGTTAAAACTAGCTAGGGTGAAGTGCATGGTACAGACCATACAAGGTCCAGACTTGGATATGCAACATAGCAAATATAATGTAGATGATTTTGTGGAAGTATAGACAATGAGCGCCATCGTTGACTCGTCGTCGTGGGTAGGAGAGGTTAAGCAGGATTGATAATTGTTAATGGTAAAAGTCTTAAACTGAGGCAGGCACTTCTAACTTTAACCAAAGCTAAAGTGAAATCTGGTAAGAAACAAGTATACCTGTATCTCTGATGAAAGAGTTTCATCACTGATACATGCCAATCCTGCTTAAATTCTTTAATCCACCACCACCAATTAACAATGATGCTCATCGAATATACTTCCATGAAATTGTACACGTTATATTTTCTATGTCGCAGATGTAAGTTAAGACCCTAAATACTAAAACTCTCGGGCTAATTTAATATGCAGTATAAAATACATATACTCTCTCATTGTGAGAAATATCATTTTCTAAAAACTGTGAACAAAATTCCACTTTTGAACTCTACCTCCTAACCAAATATTTTTAACCATAACCAGTAGAGGGGGACGAGTTGTATAATATGTATAATTTTCCTTTTCTTATCCCGTACGAAATATTTAAACCCGACAGAACAATCAGACGTTATCAGTCTTTTATAAACATAAATTAAAATTAAAGAGTATAGGGGAAGAACGAGCTAAGTCAATTTTAATGGTTTTGTGCCTGAGAGATTTCTATTTTGAATCCTAGCTAGTTTTTCTCCTGTATACAGTAGCTGACAAACGTTTTTGATATTTTTTGTTTTGATCATAACTTTGTTCAAAATCCACCAAATCACAAGCGGCGAAAAGTCCCAGGTATGTAATAGATTGTAAAATCAGTAAAAATAATGATTTAGTCAAAATATGATCTTTGGTTAATAATATGGTAATTATTCTAAAATCTGCATGGCAAAAGTTTTCGATATTTATTTAAAATTGTTTAAACAGAACAGATAACAAAGTCAACATAACATATACACTAATAACACATTTAATACTTTGTCGTAAATCCTTTTGCTGCAATGACAGTAGCGCAACGACGCGGCATAGACTTAATTAGATTATCAACATCTGAAAGATCTATTCTCGCCCATTCTTGGTCCAAATCGGCAAATAATTCCTCTTTATTTGCGCGCGTTCTACTCCCGACTCGTCTTCCGAGTTCATTCCAAAGATGCTCGATCGGATTTAAGTCGGGGCTCTCTGGCTCGGCCATTTCAAAATATTCACTTTTTTATTTTGCAACCAGGCTTTGGAAACTTTGAACCTTTAAAATGCGATGCAGCGGGCTAGGCCCGTATGCCGAACAACATCCCCACACCATCACATTACCGCCACCATGCTTCACCGTCGGACATTGATATTTTGGATTGAATCTTTCGCCAGTCGGACGTCTAATATATCGTCTACCGTCACTTCCAAATAGTGTAAACTTCGATTCGTCGCTCCAAAGTACGTTTTTCCATTCATCGTAATTCCAGCTCAGATGCTCTCTCGCAAATTGCAGGCGTAGTTTCTGGTTCTTTGCATTAATGTACGGTTTTCGAGCGGGAACATGTGCGGCCAATCCGACGTCATCCAGACGATGTCCTACAGTTCTGGCACTAACATCCAGCCTGTATTCCTCGTTTATTTCGCGCGAAATATCGACGGCATTTTTCTTGGGATCGACAATCGATTTCCTTTTGATGACTCTATTGACATAAACATCGGTTTTACGGGGTCTTTCGGTTCGTGGCTTGTCCAGTAGACCTTCGCCTTCCTTCTTTTTCTTGATTGACGCCGAAACTGTCGACTGGCTGCATTTGAATTGCGCCGCAACATCAGTTTGCTTCCTACCGGACTTCACAGCCTCTACAATGAGCGAGCGAACATCGACACTCACATTTTTACTCGATTTCACAATTTTTTACCTTAAAAATAAATTTAAGTAATCATACTTTAACCCTTCGTTGCTCACGTGGGGTGTATGGTATACCCCAGCCTCCTTTTTTTGCATGCCACGCCTAGAGTTAATTTTTTTCGAGGTTGACACTTTCAGTACCTTTCGGGAACATTTCATTAAAGAATTTGGCACCAAAAGCGCGGGACAAAACCGCTTTGTCTCTTCGATAGAATGCTGCAAAGAGACGTGGGGTGTACCCTACTAGACCATGAGCTACCAATATGAAACCCTCCCCCCCCCCGTGGGAATTTCTGACTCACATATTTTTTTTGTTGGTATTACCATCTAGTTTAAGGTTTTAGTTGTTTACCTCTTGTCAATTACAGCATATCCCGAAAAAACATGAAAAACTACGAAAACACGGAGAAAATGACTCTTTTTCAATTAATTTTCATTTCATTAAAATTTTTCGTTGAAGAAGGTATGTTTATAAATAATATTTTGTGCAGGAATTCTTCCCTGAGTTTTTAGTTCCATATTCTTCCATTTTTTATTGTAAATATGAACCTTAACACAAAATTCTCATTATGTGAATATAAACGAAAACATTCTAGTTATAATAATGAAAATTGACTTTCAACCTCAAAGTCAAATAAGAGTATTTCATTTTATAACAGCATCTGTGTAATCAGCAGTCTCCTTCATCCTCATGTACTATATCGGCTAAGTTAACTACTTCTGGATCATCTCCATCTTCAAACTCATCTGGATGAAAGCTTTCCATAACGTCGGTTAATTTGTGCGGCAGCGGATCCCCTTTAATTCAATCAAATTTCAGTTGTCCATTCTCCATCTTCCAGCCATGTCCCACTGTAGTTGGTAGTATGGATTTAGCGACATGTGCATTGTTCCATATATCTTCCCATCCCCGTATATCTATCCATTGAGGCACTGGTAGTTTGCACGACTGATGTGCTTTTTAAGTGAAGCTTTGCAATGAGGTAGTAGACTACATTCGACACCTTGTGTATTTGGCAATGCAAATGTCATTGTGGGAGAGTATTTTTGTGTGAACAAATCATACCGTAGCTTATTTATATCTGTGTATACCTTATCACTGTACAAGCAACAGACGAATTCCTCTAGGCCTGTCTGTAACATGTCTGTAATTGTAAGTGATGATCCTAATGATCTAAGGATAGGCACGAATTTCGAAAACTTCCAATTTAGATTTTACTGACAACTTTCCATGACGAACAAATGAACTGGTAGTGTCGCATCCGGATAATGCATGCATATTCAACATAGCATGGCTCGTTGCTACACCTAAATCCCGAGAAATTATGGTGACATTAATGACCCTTCGTTTGTTTCTAGTTCCTGTATCAAACAGTAACACGTTTTCAATTTCGTTGGCGTAACTTAACAACAACATAAAAACATCTATGTCTGGTGATCTAATTCTGATAGGCAAATTGTCTTGACAGGATTGAGAAGCATGAAAGCAATGTAATGTAATTTTAGTATCCGCCTCCTCTTGTGAAGAGCATAGCTCTTCTTGTATCGTATAATTCACAGTTGAACCGTCTTCGCTAGTAAACAACATGCACTGATCATTATGTGATGAGTAAAGATTTCTACCATGAAAATAGTGGGCATATATGTCTTGTTTCCATTCATTATGTAGAAGGTTGACAAGTTGTTCCTTGTTTTTGCCATTACTGAGGAATTTTTTCCAATCCCGAGGAATCTTGGTCTTAGGTATCTCCACGGCCCCTTCTTAGTCCCTCAATGTTTTAAATAGATACATCTCTGCGTAAGTATCCGTCACGAAATCTATCCTCTTGCATTTTGGAAAGCGGCTTAAGACTATCTCGGCGAGCTCACCAAAGGTTTATGGAATATTACTGAGAGCTTGAAAGTAAGCCATGCCATCAATCATATAAATGCATTCTTCAACCTTAGGAGGTTCATTTACCGCACCCTTGATCTCCAAAGCATGGAGTAGTTTGGCCTTATCTGTTCTTGTAGGATATCCATCAGCAGTTGCTAATGCCCATGGTACTGGTCCTAATGGGTAGGATAACAGCATCTCTAGGCTAATTTGACGTTCCTGGGACAGGAGCAAAACTCGACCAAAAATATTTCTTTCTGCTCTTATCTCAACTAATCTGTTTTGAGAGGACGTAACAATTCTCTTCTCTTGAATACTCTTAAAAGTTTTAAGCTTTTGCCTCTTCAGTGGTTCATGAAATTTTTTATTCTTTAATATAAATCTGTCTTGTAGAAAAGTGTTGTAGGCAGCTTTCCCCGGAATATATACATTGAGTAAATCTTCTTCCACCGATTCAGGTGCAGGCCTTCCAGATGATAAACAGAACAGAGAATCCTTGTCGTCAACTTCAAATGGATTGATATATTACTCAATAGCTTCAATTACTTTCAAGACACTTTGCTCGTTTCATTTCATTTCTCCTATTTGCATGTCTCGGTGAGAGGAATCTGATGTATGTAACATACTTGCTTTTTCAAATGCCAATTCTACATATTTAGCACGTTCATACCTTGTAATACACCACCGTGCATATGCCCGGAAATTTCTGCTGTAACCCACTATGCCGCCGGTGCATTTGGCATATCAATTGATTGTCTGTTCTATTGTGATGTCAATAGAATTTCTAGAACTTGGAACTTGTGATCTACAGACGCTATTAAGGGGTATGAATCGACCTTCCGAATTCCGTCGCTCAGTGCGACGGAACACTGTGGTTTCCCACGTTTTTCCGGGATATGCTGCAATTGACAAGAGGCAAACAACTAAAACCTTAAACTACATGGCAATACCAACAAAAAAATATGTGAGTCAGAAATTCCCACGGGGAGGAAGGGGGGTATACACGAGCCTTCGCTCTATACACCCCAGGTGAGCGTTCACGTGACAAAATTTCCCTCAGTTGAAAAGTTAAAATTAAGATGAAAAACGATGAGTAGAAAATCAGATTATTGTTTTACATTAAACAAACATTCCTCATACGGATTCCTAACCTAATTCTTAGATCCTCGGTCGATTAACCTCGACTAATCGATGTTGATGTTTTGTGCAATCAGAGTGACTCGAAACAACTTGACTAAAATCAATCAATTGAAAATTAAGATGAAAAATGGTAACTAGAAAATCAGATTATTGTTTTACATTAAACTAACATTCGTAATACGGATTCCTAATCTAATTCTTAGATCCTCGGTCGTTGTTTTATTGTTTTGTGTGAGAGGTCAAAGGACATCAAAACACGTTCATACTGCCCAGAATGCAATGTCCCAATATGCAAGAGCCACATGGTACCCATATGTGAGGACTGCTTCAAGGATATGAAAAGCAACTCAACAGACGACTGAAAATTCCTTTGTGCAATACAGTAGGATATGCTCGAAAAATAGTAATTTTTAACAGTCTGTAGTTAATTTCATATTTAATATTTTTTTATAAAACTTGTTCCAATTTGTTAATTTGTCCTTCGTTAATAAAATGAGAGTATGATAACCATCCTCAGTCTATTATTTACACTATTTTTTTATAAAAATCGGCAGGGAGACCTGAGCGTGTGAAAACCGAGACCTTGTATGTACATTTTCTTTTTTCAATTAGAAAATTACGAAATTAATTTTTTTAAATGTTGAGATCATTAGGTATATCTCAAGCTTTAAAATAAAAAAAAGTATTAAAAAATGTCATTTGTTCACTAAGAAAACGTTAATTTTTAAATGGGGTGTAGGGTACACCCTAGGTGAGCTCTTATGTTTCAAAAACCCACGTGAGTAACGAAGGGTTAAATTTGATTTGAAATGATGATGAAATGTAAAAACAAAGGAGTAAAGTTATGAAAATATCGAAAACTTCTGCTGACGTATGTTGCGAAACTTTGCCGTAGGTACCTTTCGCGCGAGACGATGAATCAGTTTTTGTGTATTTTTTCACGTTACTTGGTTGGTTTCACATATTTTCACATTTTGCCGCTTGTGATTTGGTGGATTTTGAACAAGGTTATGATCAAAACAAAAAATATCGAAAACTTTTGTCAGCTACTGTAGGTATTCTTTTATAACGGATAACTATTGATTTGTTCTGTTATTGTCCTGGAAGGTATATTAACCATTAGAGGACGGGGGTGGTCCCTTTAGGGCTAAATTTCGATGAAAAATGACTTAGCCTGTTATTTATCTGTACTCTTCAATCGATTTTCAGAAGTGTTATTCTCTTCCTTTCGAAACTTTGTTTACCGCTACTTTTTCAAAGAACCGTAGGTAATTTACTTAATAACACAAAGGCTATGATTAACGATCAATCGAATATTGGTGCAATCGGGGGGAAGATCACCTTTGAAGTTAAAGACTTTGTTTCAAGCCAGTAAATCGTCCATATAAATAACCTCGGTCACATTAAAGTCGCCGTACAGTCTTCTTCGAACGTTGCTGCTGCAGTAGCGATAGATATACCTAGGTATACGTGGAAGGAAGTTGCGTCACTGCCTACGCTGATCTATCCTTGTCGTGCGCGTTCCAAATGTGATGAAGCGCGTGAAATTTTTTAAGAAAGTATCCTCTGCAGAGTGAGTCGAGGAGGTGAGAGCGTCCCTGATATTCAGTAGGTAAATTTTTGTGTGTGTGTGAAGGTTTTCTAATATCTCTACGAGAAGAGCGGTTATACTGTGACTCCAAAATTCGAGATGAAGACAGGCGCGTAATAATCGTTACATTCTTTTTTATTATACCGTCACGGACCCGGTTTTCAATCAGGATCCAGTTTTCGATCACTTTTCCATTTAAACCCTTATATTAAATTTATAGTAAAAATATGTCATACTAGGATGAAACAATTTAATTCGCCCATGAAACTTTTCGCTCATGAGGTATTCAAATGAATACACCAGTTTTAAAACTTTTTTACCGCCATCTGGAAAACTATTTGCTTAATTAACAACTTTCTCATCGTTATTTAACTTCTTTGCTATTAATTGAAACTCCGTGTCGCCATTTACTGCTCCAAGTGTTCATAATTCGCCGTAGTTTTCAATCACGTTTCTAACCACAAATATTTCAGATTAAGAACATTTTCTAGTATTCAGAATAGTGAAATTATTTTAGTGAAGGGTATATCACCAACAAGTTCTTGAAAAGAAATGGAAAATAGAAAAAGAAAAAAAGCTCAAAAATAATGCCAGGCTAGAAAAAATGAGAATTAAAAAAGAGAAAGATGAGAAGAAAAAGAAGAGAAAATTAAGAAGAAGAGTACATAACAAGAAAGGTTCTGAAAGCTTCAGAAGTTTAAAAAAAAGGCAACCGTTAGGGGAGAGTGGCCTACGTTGAGACAGCGTATAGGTTGAGACAGTCAGTTACTTAAAAGTGGTTGATACAAAAATTCTAAAAAAAATACACCAATATTGTACCATCGTGATACACGAATGGCTAAGTTTTCGTTGTGTGCAATTCATGATTCTTTGAATTAAAAATAAAGTTAACTTTTGCGGTACATAAAGTAAAATGTAGTGACTTCTTTGTCAGTGAATTTATTGCATTTTAATTTGATACTCTCTTACTAAAATAAATTCCAATTAGTAGTTCGTTTTATACTGAAAAAGAATCCCTAATCGAAAAATAGAATTAATTCATGCACTGTGTAGAAAATATGGATCTTTCATAAGTATGTAGTGCGTCTACGTTGAGACAGACAATTGCGTGTACCTTGAGACACCTATGAATATAATTTTTGGATTCAAGAAGAGCGGCATTTTCCCTTTTAACCCGGATATGTTTTCTGAAGTCGATTTTTTAACTGCAAGCGTAACTGACAGATCTGACAATATTATAAAAGAAGCAAACACAGAGCAAGAACAGGCTATTTCGCATGAAATTGTCCAGCAGGAAACTTCTACGAGTAATTTCTTATCTCCGGCAGTTTTTCGACGTTTCCCGATAGCAGAGCCACGAAAAGACGGACGACGAGGAAGAAAAAGAGGACAGAGTATAATTTTGACAGACGAAAAGGAGAAAGAAAATATTCGTAGGAAGAAAGAAGAACAGGTAGAGAAAATAGAAAGAGCAAGGAGAGCCAAAGAAGCCAAGACGGAAAAAAAGTAGAAAAAGCTAAGTTGGAAAAACGCCGGAACACTATTTTAAAAGAAATTGAAAAGTGAAATTGAAAAAATCATGAAAACAGCTAGGTTGTTGAACATAAAAAAAAGAAAAAGTGACAGAATAAGTTATTAAAAATAAGTAGCTTCATTCAGTAAGGGCAATTGTTTGTGCCAAAAATCGTTATCGTTTAATTTATTAATGAGAAACATTTTCTTATTTTGCATTAAATGTAATTCAGCAATAATTCATTTTTTTATAATATGTTCTACCTTTTAACCTCTCTTTATATCCCTTGTCTTTTCCTCAATATTCTGCCTTCTTACATATTTTCAGGAAACATTAATACTTTCATTTTTTTCGCGTCTTATAACTTGTCTCAACGTAGCCTACCCAGTGTCTCATCGTATACCACTCCGGCCTAGGTTGAGACACTTTACACGGTCGGAATAATTCCTCTAACATAAGAAATGTCAATGAAAAAAAATTGTTTTTAGGTTACCATTTTGTAGTTAAAGGTTAGATCTAATAACATATGGCAAAAAACTACCCTTTTTTCTAAATGTTAGTGTTTTATAAACGAACAAATAAAAAGTGTCTGAACCAAGGCCACTCTCCCCTACAAATTAATTTTTTAAATTTTTTACACAATTGTTGTTTGTTACTGGCATAGATTAAATAATACATTATTATTCGAATATTAATGTCAATAGATAACTTTAATAAATAAGTTACAAAATATCTATTTCAATAATTCTGTTTTATTTTGTACGTATTGGAATCCCTGATCGAAAACTGGGTTCATGCATGATCGAAAAATGCTCCCTCTCGTATGTTTCCATAAACACGTACCTAATTAATTATTTAATTTGCGAGACTTTCGTATATTTGTTTGTGCAAAGTTCAACTTTAATAATCAATTTATCAATTACAAAACAAAAAGTGTTTTATTTATTAATTTATTATACTTATATAGTAAAAAGAATGCTGTGAAAACCTTAGCTAATCGAAAACTGGGTCTGTGACGGTACCTCAACGTTAATTCTACTTTATTACATTTTGCACTACTGTCATTTTTACACGAAGCGAAATTGAAGTACTTTTCTATATTTCCTGAAATATCTATCGACGGAACGATTTCTGTAATTCTTTTCAAACACAATTCCAAAAAACTAACGCTGCATCAATTCGCGTCTCATAACCTCCGGTGTTAAGGCGTGAAAATACCGAAGCATCGAAATAATATGAAACAATAGCGCACCGAAGCGGGCGCGATAATTAATCGCGTCACATACATGAAACGTGGCTTTTGACACTCACCAGCCCTGACCTCTGCCCCTCCCTCTTCAACAGACTCTTCTCATCTCTTTTTCTCCTCTCTTTCTCGAAGTCGTATGTCTACCTACGCCATTACACACACGCGTCGAAAGTGCCTACGGTGCGCGTACGTGAATATTCAAACAGGTACGGTAATGACTCCTTTGTCCAGCTATATGTATACGAAGAATATATAAGTATAATAATTACGATCATTAGCGATGGACATATTGTTCCTTATCATCGACTCTCGCGTCTTCTCTTCTCCTACTCGCTTCGCCCTCTCTTTCTATTTCATAATTGCAAAAACTTGATTTCCTGGCTGATTCTTATTCATCGGTATATTTCATTGATGTAATTATTAGTTGGGTGTATTTTATAGAGAAGAGGTAGTATCTGTCTACACGAATTTAATTATGAATAATGCATAGAAAACAACTTGAAAAAGATTGAAATAAGTAATTTTACAAATTACAACCATACACGAACGTAGCTGTGAATGCCAATTGCAATATCTAATGAATAAATTATAATTGTGTATACACAGAAAATGTACCACGCAGTTGTCCCCTTGTCATTTCACATCTATGATGCGTTAAATATTTCTTCCGTTTTTACGTATTCATGTTCGTCGGGTAGTTATAAGCCATCGTATAACAATGGTAAATAATTGAAGCTTCGTTTGCATAAAATGATAATTCGCAAAATCGTTCGACGTCCCTCGCCGACTCATCCAGACGCGTAGCAGACTCGTTCTCATTAGCCCCTTGACACTAATCGAATGTGATGTCTCGAGAATATATTCCTCCTGCCCTTGAACATGCTACACCCTGTTATCTGTTTCTCGTCTGCATATACGTACCAATATTTCACATTCTTACGTGCACGACCCATACATGGAAATGTAAATAAGTTCCAACGCGTGAAATAGTTTTATTTGTAAGACGTTGATGAAGTGTTTTACGTTTCAAAAAAAGCTTCTTTGTTTTTTATGCGCGCGCATTTGGATATATTTCTATTGCGTATTTCATGTATTTCAATAAATATCAATTTAATTCGAATTATTATTTGTTTAGTTTCGTCGATCGAGTAAATATTATTTATTTCAATAAAACTAATACAGGGTGTTCCACTCAGGATAGTAATCCCTTTTATTTCCGTTATTTGTCATTTTACAAACAGATGTTTTGAACAAAAGTTGTTTGGTGTCGAGAATGATATATAATGCATGCGACAAAATTTTACAAGCATGCATTATTTATGAAGTGGGCCAAAATTCTTTTTGATGCCTGAAAATCTGTCCCTTCAGATGAATTTCACTTTTCATGAGAAAACCATACAAAACTGTGAAAAAATACAGTCATTCATAAATATAACAATATTTTACTATTCCACGATATAAAATATAATCAAAATTTTATATTATTTATTCGCAAATTATGGTAACAATGTTGTCTTTCTTAGTAACGCAGTTGTTTTTCATACAAAATATTGCTATCCTGGAGCATGAGTCTCATGTTATAAAGAGCAATTTCTCACAATTTATCCTAGATGGCGTTGTACTTGAATATCGTTATCAAAGTTATAAGTTTTGAACTTTATTACAATTCCAATAGATACTTTTTACTTAAAACGTTTAATAAAATAAAAAATATTTTACATTGTGTCCCCAACAAAGAATAAAATTTTAACTATTCTGCGTTACTATATGAAAATGTACGTTAAAGTAAGTGTATTACAATTTAATGTACCTCATTTCGTTCGACTTGTTGTAACTTGTAAAACAAACAACGGTCGCTGCGCCCGCGACCGTCATCAGTCGCTCCACAGTCATCGGGAGAGGTGCATGTGTTTATTACGTGACCGCTGAGTTACCGCCGTCGAAAGACGACGATACTATGTACTGACGATATTTGCTTTATTATTATTCTCATATACAGTTAGTTAGGTATCGGTTTTGACAGTGACAAAATGTTTTCTTTTTGTTTCTCCATTTAGTGTACATTTACGAAGCAATTAAATATTTACTATTGCGTTACTGCTACACTGGGTTACTACTCAAATTAGGCATCAAAAAGTATTTTGGCCCAAGTATGAAAGTAGTGGAGCCGGTGCCTGTACCGCCCCGCGTACCATTCCGCCCACCTCCATTTCTCGCTATTCTTGCTTAACATGAATGATTTGATGCTTTCTTCGTAAATTATTATACCCCAATATTGATTTTATAAAGTCATTGTTGACTGTTAATTAATTTTAATAGAGTAAAATATGCAACCAAAATTTCCCCTTCTTAACATCAAAAATTTGAGACTCCTAACTGAAGCTTTTTCATATACTTTTTTTATTATAAATTTACTACCAAGATTGAATTACAAATAATTAGAGTTTTAAGAATAGCTTAGAATTTTGGTAGATTTTTTATTCAGTTATAAATAATATTAAAGACACTTTTATTAACGGTACGTCAATGTGTCCTGTACCGCTCGGTAGAAGTTGCCAGTACCGACCAGTCTCTTACCGGCATAACCTGTTTTATATCGATAATGTAGCGCTTACCGACATAACCTCTTTGTAGCGCGGAGAGTGGGCACATGCTGTCATTTTTTTCTTAGGTGGCGGTATTCCCCCCGCCTGGGCACATGGGCACATTTTTGTCTTAGGTGGGCGGTATTCCCCCCGCCTCCCCTAACCTTCATTTTTTGATATGGAACTTAATATTTGCATTTGCATTCTTACAAATATCGTCAAATTCATTTAGATTAATAGAAAGCATATAAGATGAAATACCCATCCATTAAATCGTTTATGAGATATTTCCGCTCAAAGTGCAAAAATAATTTTCGCTGGACTCTCTCTGGGAACACAGTCGCGCGCAGCGTGACATCAAGAGACACGGTGGTGTCTCGCGGCATGTTCATCCAAGTCGTGAGAACGACGCCGCCAGCGCTGTCGCCACGAGAGCACCCGTGTATCTTTACAGGAAAAATGTCTGCCCCCTTCACCCCTCAATTTTAACATCGAATTTTCTCAATAAATATACGGTTATAACCAAAACTATGCTTAGTTACGCCATATAAATCGACTATTCTCTATCGATAGAGACCAGAGTAAATGTTGTAAGTTACATATTAACAGAGATTTTTCCTTAGCAACGCGAAGCCACGCCCCTCGCGCCTCATAAGTCGAGAATCCGATTTCTCGGGCGATATATATTTGTCAAAATCTCACAAAAATTCCGCCTGTCTTCGGCGATATTCGGCCATGGTCGGAAATGTGTACACAGATGCGGCCACACGCATACGCCATCAAATGTATATGAGAGTGTGTGAGAGAATATATTCCTTGAATGTTTACTCATGGTTTTCAAAGTTAATCAATAAAATATTTCCATTCGCGAAACGATTTCCCTCGCGTTTATTTCGATCCTCGGACGCGCTTGTTAATAAAAAGTAAAAATTCAGTGTAATCGGAGTAGTGAATCTCAATACTGGTGAATGTGATAGCTTGTGATAATCGTTTGGATTTTTTTCATATCGAGATAGTGAACGGATGCATTGGTATTCTCCTCTAGTTGCCTGTGCATCAAGAAAGGAGCAGGAAAGGAGACGGTCTCAGAAGAATTGCCATCAGATAAGTTTAATTGCCATCTGACAGCTTTAACCTCACTTTCAATGGAAGGACAATATCTTTGTGTTCGTTCTATTTTTTGTTTTCAGGGTCATGCGAGCACTGGAAAAATCGAAGGTTTTTCTTCTCAGTCATCAATACAAGCCGTGGCAGAATAGGAGGTGCAATAGAATTGGATCACAATAATCAAGTAATTACTTTATCACTATTTTTCTCTATCGATATTTTTCCTCTTTCGTACTATCACAAGTTCCAATTTACATACCGACCTGTCAAACCTGAAGTGTACATGTACCTCACTTCTATTTCATCTCTTCTTCGTCTCCGGTGTAACGACTGTCAATGAGGAATCACTGATACCGAGATTAGGCAGATAAGTGCTGAATAAAGTAGTATAATACGAAAGAGGAAATATATCATTTTTAATAATTCTGTCATTATTAGAATAGAATTGATTAACTCAGATATAGTTTTTTAATTTCTACGCTCGAGTAAGTTCGGTATATTTTAAATAGTGAAATGCTGCATATGATTGTGTAATTTACAATTTGTTACAGATTGTATGCGAACCCGAGGAGGTTTCTTTCAAACGAGAGATCATCCACTTGTTGTTTCAACAAGAACCAGCTGCATTAGTTGCATTTATTGCATTTGACAGGTCGGTATATAAATTGGTAGTATAATACGAAAGAAGAAATATATCATTTTTCTTAATTCTGTCATTATTAGAATTGGTTAACTTAGATTAATATAATCTTAATTTCTACGTTTAGTTAGTTCAGTATATTTTAAATAGGAAAATGTTGCATATGATTGTTTGTGTTATTTACAATTTGTTATAGATCGTATGCGAACCCGAGGGGATTTCTTTCGAACGAGGGATCATCCACTTGTTGTTTCAAGAACCAGTTGTTAGTTCATTCAGCGAGCTGGATCTGCTGTCTCGAGTGCATGGACGTACATCACTTTAAATGGATGAATATCCTTTAATATTCTCCGAACCGTAGACTTGCTGATTCTAACCTCTGTTGCCATAGCCCGAATATTAGTTCCAGGGTTATTCCTTATTCTCTCTAGCAGAGCATTGATATTTTGCTGCACCTACATTCTTCTGGAACTTCCTAAAATAATTATAAAAACCCTATATAATTCAGCCCGAACAAGTACAATCATATCGGACCATACCTTATTGAGGAGATTTTTCGACGTAATGATTCCGAAACGTTTTTATAGAGAAGTATATATTTCTAACATACGGTAGTGTTCACGAATATTGTAAAATATCGCAGAAATGTTACGGAAAAGTTACTTGAAAAAACGTGCTTTGTGGGGTGTAAATGATGATATTTTGTAATATCCATCGTTACACCAGAGGCGAAGAAGAGATGAAATAGAAGTGAGGTACTTGTACACTTCACGTTTGACAGGTTGGTATACAAATTGAAACTTGTAACAGTATAATACGAAAGAGGAAAAACTTATATCGATAAAGAAAAAATAATTATAAAGTAGTTACTCTATTATTGTAATCCAATTCCATTGTATCCCTTATTTTTCTGTCACGACTTTGATTGTTGATAGTGGATGGATCAACCAATAAATTTGATTTCTCTTCGCTATCAGCAATTAAAGTCGTGGCAGAAAAACAAGTGATACACAATGTTATTGGATTACAATAATGGAGTAACTACTTTATTATTATTTTTTCTTTATCGATATATTTCCACTTTTGTATTATACTATCACAAGTTCCAATTTATATACTGACCTGTCAAACGTGAAGTGTACATGTACCTCATTTCTATTTCATCTCTTCTTCGTCTCTGGTGTGTAACGATGGAAATTACAAAATATCATCATCATTTACACCCCACAAAGCACGTTTTTGCAAGTAACTTTTCTGTAACATTTCTGCGATATTTTACAATATTCGTGAACACTACCGTATGTTAGAAATATATATTTCTCGATAAAAACGTTTCGGAATCATTATGTCGAAAGATCTCCTCGATAAGGTACAGCTCGATAAGATTGTAGTTGTCAGGGCTGAATTATATAGGGTTTTTATAATTATTTTTTAGGAAGTCCCAGAAGAATACAGGTGCAGCAAAATAACGATGCTCTGTGCTAGAAATTTATTCACGAGTAAGGATGAAATTTCAGCGGTGCATGCAAAAGAATTTCTTAAAACTATTCCAACGTCTCGAGTTAATATATGTAACAACACATACCGAATGTCCTCTGGCAAACTCCCGATTTTAAATTTCCCTGACATTTAGCCGGAAGTGGTTGAGTCGGTGCTTTAAGAGTTGGCTTGGAGAGAGTGCGCTGCGGTCTTACGAGCCGAGCGAAAAGTGTCAAAAGTTTGATCTCCCGGTAGCTGTCAATTCGGGAGATCGAAATCGTTAATTTGAAAATAATGATTACTCTAATGTGTGTGTAGAAGTGATAAGAAATAATCATTCGGGTTTCTTCGATGAGATTCCCCAAGTGTTTAAAAACCGGTGTCCGATTTTTGCTAATAACTGTTGCTTCAACTTCTAGTGATATGAAGTATTACTGCAGAACGAGAAGGTTTTAAAGAAGAAGGTTTAGACGATTTTCATGAAGACTCACGATTTTCTGACATGTCATCTCGTACAGCTGCAACCGAAGAGGATCTAGCTCGTGTCCTGTCCGTAAAACGATGACTCGATGGACATCGGAGAATGTCAGGCTGTCACCGAGCGCCTATTACCCATGGTACATTAATTGCAATATGCGCTTCTAGTTTCCACTATCCCTGTTTTAAATAACTTTCACTTCTTTCAACGTACTTACCTTGTACGAATTGTTCATTGTAGGGGGCCGTGATCAATGATTGTGACTAATCGTAGACAAATTATTCCTGCGATGATGTTCCAGTTGCAAAGCATACACTAGCAAGTCAGCTTACAACATCCGATGTTTAGTATCAACTTACCTCTTTTGGAACACCCATCACCCGAGCATAATCACGATTATGTTAACGTTAATTGCAGAATAGACCGCGAGCTCGGGCACATTATCGCAAGAGTAGTTCGGCACACCGAATTGCCTTTTAGTTTTAATAGACGATCTTGTCTACGACGAGTCTCTATTATCGATCGATGCCTTCTGCCACGAACCGTTCATAAAGGGTTATTACCTTGAAAGAAATAAAAGTCATTTAACGCTGTAATAGTTGAATGAAACGAGAAGCTCGTATTGCAATTAATGTACCGTGGGTAATAGGCGCTCGGTGGCAAGCCCGACATTCTCCGATGTCCATCGAGTCATCTTTTTATGGACAGGACACGAGCTAGATCCTCTTCGGTTGCACCTGTATGAGATGACATATCAGAAAATCATGAGTCTTCATGAAAATCTTCTAATCTACTCGTTCTACAGTAATACTTACTATCACTGGAAGTTGAAGAAACAGTTATTATCAAAAATCGGACACCGATTTTTAAACACTTGGGGAAACTCACCGAAGAAACCCGAATAATTATTACTTATCACTTCTACACATTATTTATCGTTATTTACAAATTTACGGTTTCGAGGTTAGATGCTTCGATCTCCCGAATTGACAGCTACTGTGAGATGAGGGGGGCCCCTTTCTCGAACTCGCTCTTATCGCTCGTATCTTTGCGTGCACGCTAGACCAATCAGGACCCCCACCACAACGGAATACTTGATCCTGATTTGTCTATTCGTTAAGATGCGTATACGTAACTTTGCGAAGAACTCGAGAAATTTATTTACGAGTAAGGGCAAAATTTCAGCGGTGCATGCAAAAGGATTTCTTGAAATTATTCGAACGTCTCCAGCTAATATGTAACAACATATATACTGTCATAAGTGGTACCTTTACATGTGATTAAACAATTCGTCACGGTTATTGGAAGAGTATACTTAGAGTTAAAGGTAAAATGTCTACATGGATTTCTGTAGACGACCAAAATATAAGAAAAATACGATGGCCTGTAAATTCGAAAGCGCTATGTTTTATTTCTCTAAAATACTAAGGCAAAGTGAAAAATATAAGGGCACTCTAGTTTATAAATCCCTTTCACAATATCACGAGAATAAATCAAAAGTAACGTGGTTATAATTAATTAGCTCGTATGGGTATAAAATGTGACACTTTAATTTTGTGGTAATAAAAAGCTATTCTCCTACATGTACGAATTCTCCTCATGAGTAAATTCCAAAAAGTAGTGAAATCCCCCCACAAAAACAGATTCTCTGTAAAAAAAGGCGGCATGTTCATTCAGTGCAAACCAAAATTGATACGTAAAATACTCTCCAAAAAAGATTTGAAATCAATTAAGATCGCCATGTTCAAGATTTATATATAAAAAGTAAAAGGCATCATTTGAAAGGAAAATTATTGTAAATCAGGTTACTAAAAAATTCGACTAAAAAAATGTATAACAAAATTTTAATAAAAAAGAACTTGCCGCGTTTTTTCCTTCAAAATAAAAAATTCAGACAGAATTATATTCGATGTTTATGCACTTATGATTTTAAATAAATTCATACACTTATATGATACCACCAGTATATCCAACGTCGCACGGGAAACCGATCAGGCGGGGGCCTTCTGGATTTCTCTGAATTTGACTTCGACGGTGCAATTTATGAATCACTAGCACTGTCCAAGCACTGCCAATATTCGGTATAGTGGACAAAATATGAAAACTTAAACGCGGCAAGTTCTTTTTTATTAAAATTTTTTTATAATTTTTTTTAGTCGAATTTTTTAGTAACCTGATTTACAATAATTTTCCTTTCAAATGATGCCTTTTACTTTTTATATATAAATCTTGAACATGGCGATCTTAATTGATTTCAAATCTTTTTTGGAGAGTATTTTACGTATCAATTTTGGTTTGCACTGAATGAACATGCCGCCTTTCTTTTACAGAGAATCTGTTTTTGTTTGGGGTAAGTACTACCTATTGTACTTTGAGCGGAAATATCTCACAAACCGTTCGGCAGATGAATATTACATCTTATACATTCTTATTGGTCTCGATAAACTCTATAATTTTTATAATAATAAGAATATTGAGTTCCGTATAAAAAGAATGGAGGTGACTTTCATACCTTGCAAACAACACATATTATCAAAAATTTATTGCATGTATCATATCCTCCTCGACACCAAAAAACTTATATTTAAAAACTTTGTTCGTGAAATGACAAATAACGGAAATAAACAGGATTACTATCCCGAGTGGAATACCCTGCATTTAGTAAATTATATTTAATATTATATATTTAACTATAGATTTAATTAGATCGAAAATTTGTCTCTTTGTTAAATTTATATTTGATCCTCGATAACTGATAAGTGATATTTTCGAGTAATCCGCGTATCAGTTAAGTATCACTAAAAGGATCATTCAGCCACCCTGCGCAGACTACTAACAAACTGGTCACGCCTACAAAAATCCGCCCCTATTCGTGTGTGCACATCTAAGCTGTCTTCCGCGGCATACTTCACGTAGCTGCCGAAATAGCAGACGCCGAAGATAGATGGTCGGCACCGCGAGAACGGGTCGTCGTGTCTAGCTGGCGAATGTTGGTAAACGATAGGCCGACTCGGCAGGGTCATTACTCCTCGTAACGATTCGTTATCTATTATTTCAATGCTTATTTGTTGCACTTAAACGTGTCGCTGACACTAGCTTGCGAGGCGATCACATTGCTTCGAATGACACTTTGTCCCCGATATCGTAATTGAATCTTGCGAGTAAACGGAATGTGAATCTTCTTGCGTGCCTTGCCTGGCATAAGTGGTATAAGTACACTGCATTACATGCAATATATTCATCCAGCCGAAAAAGTTTTAACACAATTACTTTTTTAATCTCACGATTTTATTATAATTATTCTATTGTTAATTTTTCGTCTCTTAATTTCTCTATAATTTCGCAAAAGTATATGAATTGTACAATAATTTTAGCTAGTATTTTTGCTTGTCAAATGCACTAGGGCTATGTGTTTTATGAATCATCATTAAGAAAGCTTTCTTATGATATTAGATGATTTCAAAATAATACGAATAAATTGCTAAATATGTATTCGATATAAGCACGATTTTCAGGTAAATATCTACATTGCTGCAATAAATACAGCGTTTAATTTCAATCACATTATAATGTAAATTTAACAATTTATTTAAGGTTAGTTATCTTTTTAAATGTATACGGCAAAACAAATGTAATCTTTAGAACAATCAATTATTGTAATTTGTATGAAGGTAATGACGATTATATAAGTCTATCTGAGTTTTCTTTTTGAATTCTTATCATCTATCTTCCGTTTATAGAAGTCGATACTTTTGTACGAAGCATTCATGTATGGAATATTTGTATGTGCCCAGGGTTATATACATTTAAATAGTGTGTGAGGTGAATAATGTATTTGCTTTTACACAGGGTGTAACTAAAAAATACTTCAGAATAAGATACTCAAAAGAAAAGCATTGTATTTGTTGAATTTTTTAGTAATATATTAGTTTACCAATTTTTTTAGTGTAACTTTATTTACAAGTGATTCAATTCAGGTGGAATGCTCTATATATTAACGACGTTCGGGTAGCATGTCCAATGAAGCTTGGCGAATTCTTTCAATTCTCGTCGCTTGTTACTTGGTCCAAGGAATTCACTAGGCGAAATCAACTGATTCGCTGATATCTCTTTAGTGCTAGAATTAAAACAAAGGAGACGAGTCGATAAATGCAAATCTGATTTAACTTACATGTACTCCCAGCGTCACGGATTCTATCGCGGTGACTTTTTAAAATGTAATTTTTAAACGTACTAGTCAATGAACAGTTAATTATCATGCTCTTGTTAGCTACGGTGTTGTTTGCTCTAATTAACGAAAGCATGAGAATTGATTGATCATTGATTGGAAAGTTAAAAAATATCATTTTGAAAAGTCACCAGCGACAGAATCCGTGATGCCGAGAGTAGCACTATACAAGGTTACTACAAAGGAATCATCGGGTTTTTAAAATATATATTTCAGAAAGTATTACAGATATAATAGTAAATGACATGTCAATAGAAAGGGAAAATATTCAAGTTTTTCAGCATATCATTACAAATGTTCAATGTGGGCTCCTCGTGTCACACGATATCTAAACGAGGAACTCCCTCACAGTTGGATTTGCCGATGTGCTGTACAAGATTTGATATTGCTCGCGTAGCCTCCCAGGTCTCCCGACCTTACACCGTACGATTTTTTTCTTTTGGGGGTGTATTAAAGATAAGGTTTACATACCACCATTGTCAACAACACTGGATATCTCCGAGAACGCATTACAACTGCTGTTAAAAGTATCGATCGACATATATTGCAGCGTGTATGGACCGAACTGGACTATCGTTTGGACGTATGTCGTGTGACGCAAGGAGCCCACATCGAACATTTGTAATGATATTCTTAAAAATTTGAATATTTTCCCTTTCTATTGACATGTCATTTACTATTATATCTGTAATACTTTCTGAAATGTATATTTCTAAAACCCGATGATTCTTTTGTACATAGTAACCCTGTATAAGTCATCATTTAACATTAGCAATTTCGAAGCTACTAGAGTTTTGATCAGACTCGTCGATAAGATTCTACTTTTATTTATCACAAAAAGAGAACTTTAGTTTTCTGAGATTCTTTGATACTGAATACCATTTGTAAAATCTATCCTTTCCTTCTCCTTCTATTATATAAAATAGTTTTCGAATAAATGTGTCGCCAAAAACCCTGGCGGGGGGAAGGAGGAGGAGGAGGAGGAGGAGGAGGAGGAGGAGGAGGAGGAGGAGGAGGAGGAGGAGGAGGAGGAGGAGGAGAAGGAGAAGCAAAGGCAGGAGAAGGAGAAGGAGGAGAAGATGAAGAAAAAGAAGAAGAAGAAGAAGAAGAACGTATTGAACGGAGAAGACACCAACGACATGATAGCGGCGGAGGGGCGATAGCCCCCCGGGGGTTTACGAACAAAGCGAATAGGGGGCGGAGCCCCCTAGTCTTTCATATTAGATTTTTACGAGCAAACTCATCTTTTCCGATATTTTAATCGAAGCAGTTAGGTACTTGCGTATTATTTTCGATACATATTAACAATATTTTTTAAAATATGGTCATGTTTCATTTAGAAAAAATTATAAAAACATATGGGAAATGTGAAGCATAATGAATCTGT
Source organism: Xiphydria camelus (assembly GCA_963678675.1). Classification (NCBI taxonomy): domain Eukaryota; kingdom Metazoa; phylum Arthropoda; class Insecta; order Hymenoptera; family Xiphydriidae; genus Xiphydria; species Xiphydria camelus. Next base: position 25,264,705 of record OY783192.1, on the reverse strand, counting down.
TCAGATTGAGAGAAGATCGCAAAAAATAGGAAATCGATATTACTAGTACGAATGTTCAAAAAATTGAACAATTAATTAGATACAATTTTAATCAACTTTTAAAAATTCCTTTCATATTAGAATACAATTATTATCAGTTGGCACTACTTTTCCCAAATCTCTTAAAACGTAATAGTATATTGTGCAACAAGGGCTGAAAGTTGGCGATTGCCGACGAGTGTGAAGTTTGCTGCCCGAGCGAAGCGAGCAAAAGCGAGCGAAGCAATATGTTGCACACGATATTTTTTATAACAAGTGAATGCAAGTGGTGCTTTTCATGCTAGTTATCAGGGACGAAAGTGAACGAAAATTCACCCAAGGGACGAAAGTGAAGCAAGTATTAACTGCGCATGCGCGAGCTGAACTTTTCTATCCTAGCGTGCAATTTGCTATTTCGTCCCGTAAAACTAGCATGAAAAGCACCACTTTCGATGCACATGTTATAAAAAATATATGTATGATACCCCTACTGCAAAAGAGAGAGGGAAAGAAAATCGACACAGTGCAACATTTATACAGAGTGTAATGGACAAGAGGGTTGAAACAGGAGAAGCCTATGTACACTGTAAAAAATGTCGAGAATGTTCCTGAACTTATTGCACAGTTTTCAGAACAAAAATAAGAAAACTCTTTTCCCTAATATTTCGGTAAAATTCGTTACTTTTTGGGGAAATATCGTACTACTCGGGAATATTACCGAAAGTGTAGGAAATTCTAAAATTACCAAATACTTTTGGGAATTTTCCCTAATATATCGGAAAAAATCCTACTTTTCTTGGGGAAAGATTATAATGTTCGGGAATATTACAAAAAGTGTAAATAATTCTACAAATAATGAAATCTTTCGGGACTTTATTTTATAGGATAAAATTATAATTTTTCGTCAATTCGCTGAATTCAGATAATGCCATTTTGGTCAGTGTATTAATTCTGAATGGAATTTTGTTCCTCCTATTTCAGCCCTCAACCCGTCAGCACTCGCGCTATGAGCATTTCTCTCACGCAAATTTTCACGGTATAGGAAAAAAATTTTTTTTTCGAATTGAACTGAAACTTTTTGTTTTTAATTTACACTGAAAGAAAGAGGAACAGTTGTTTAAGGATAAAATTCTTGAAACATTTGGATGATTTTTGTAAAAGTTTCCTATACCGTGAAAATTTGCGTGAGAGAAATGCTTATAGCGCGAGTGTGTGCTGACGGGTTAACCATTATACCCTGTATATGTACACTGTAAGGTGCACCTAATTTTATACGAGCTATTCTAAAAGCGGAAGATGAGCATCGGTGGCGTGTAGAGTGCATAACTTACAGGATCGAGAAGTCGGCGAAGGGGATTTCTCGGAGATCGTTTGCAACAGGAAGAACGCGAGATGTGTATTCATATAGGAACACTCTCGATACAGTCGGTATATGAGATATGTAATTAATAGTCTCGCGGTACACATTCCCATGGAGAGACCACATATGATGGCAACAAATTGACCCATATAATCTAGACTTCCTACATCATTATACTGGTTCACGTAACCAGCTGTACCGCGTCCGAAAAACGCCGTCATTTAAATGCTGCGGTGCGTGCATTGTGTCGCTAATAGAGCCGTTACAGAAATACGAAGTGCGAAGAGTTGCGCGTAAAGTACTCCACCTACCGTTCCGGAGTATTTAAGCTGCGCATCCACGCGACACGTTCTGTATAAACTGCCTTTCATTCGATCCAGTCTAATTAAACGTTATATGAACTGGAAAGCCATACATTCCAAGTGTGATATTATTTTCAATATGTGACGGCATAGAAATAACATCTTCGCATCTTATATTATACAGCGAAACCTCTCTATAGTACCTAGTCACCCACGGGAGGACTGCTACACAGAGGAGAAAGGAAGTCATTAAATCAAATAAACGTTCCTTTCCATAGTACCTATACCGAACAAATAATTTCTTTAGTTAATAAAATATTTATATATATTTCATTCAAACATTTGTATTTTAAATCCTATTGAAAGGGCGATTCTTTAATTTACTGATTTTTTAAAATTAATTTTTAAAAATGCGTCATCGTAAACCTTAATCCGTTCACTTGCAATTTCTTACAGTCGTGCTTCATCCGCAAATATCTAATTTCTATCCCAATAAATTCTCAGCCACATCCGATATCGCATTCTAGACACTAACTGATTCCATACGCTACCATTTATCAGAATTTCTTGAAACGTAAAGCCGCGATCGTACGCATCAGACTCGATGCAATTAACGGGAAAGCTTGTTCCGCGTATTTCACGTATATTGATGCACGTCGGCTCACGAGGTCTATGCTGCGAAGCGTTTTATATGTACGCGCACCAACAAATGAGTACTGTCACGTGTGCATGAGATAACGCCATGTGTTGACATCACGATAATTTACCTTTAACCGAGGGGCTATTCGTTTTCCTGAAATATCTCTCGCCGGTTTGTTTCCATTGACAAAGCACTTCCGCTCAGTGTTTTCTTTCAATTATTTTCTCACAGAAAAGGTTTACCATAGCTCTTCCTTTCTTTTTATACATATGTATTTATTCCTTTCTTAGGTTCTTAAATTCTTAGCCATAAATAAAATGGTCTATTTCAAATAAAATTGTGTTTATCTATAACCTAGTTTGCTAAATGTGTGGTTATTTCTCAAAGGAATATTGATTTCGATCAAGCAATCATTTATTCGATCAACAATATTCCATAAAGTATATCAAAATAACGATTAAGTTTATTTTGATCGAAGAATCTTTTTGGGCGATATACCAAATTGTTCTCTTTCTATAATTTTTAGAATATTTAGAGTTGGATATGAATGATAAAAGTTTTAACTGTACTCCACACAATTACAACATAATTATGAGCTGATACAATAAATCTTTGCTCACTGAGAAAAAGTGGAGAGAAGCTTCTAACATTTTGACTAGGTACTAAAAATGATCACACTTTCTATATGAGCGAGTGCAAATCGTACAGCAATTTCTTAGTAAAGAAAGGTTTGAATTAATCCAATGAAATCTATGAAAAATTGTTATAAAATTTGCACCTACCACATATGTGTAAGATAAACTACGACACGTGATAACAGTTCCCAATAATTTATACTAAATGATTTTAGAGTTTAGCCCATCTTTTTTTCAATGCTCTCTTCCCATGAAAACCTATGCCATATAATAGTAGGACAAAAGAACGAGAAGTAATGGTCAATTAACGGTAACAAAAGAACACATGATTATTTCAGCGCGCGATACATATATAATTTTTTTTCTTTTAATCCGAAATACGTTCAAGTGCCCGCATAGTTTGGTTAGGGATTCAGTAAGATTCCTGTAAGGAACCTTATGGGGATGATCTGAAAATATAACGCTTATATTACACAGGCACACAAAAAAAAAAGTTCCGGTTCCCGGAACCAGACCAGTATATCTTTATGTTTTTGAGGTCGCTGAATCCGAATCCGGTATCCGTTTGTCTCCATCACGTCATGTTCAAGGTCATTTCAAGGTCAAATCCAGGAAAAATAGTCAAATCGATTCAAGTTATTATTCCTATATATTTTTGGGGTCGCTGAATCCAAATCCGATGTCCGTTTGATCCGACAAGGTCAAATTCAAGGTCATTTCAAGGTCAAATGTATTTATTCTCCCAAAAATGAATTTTTGTACTGCAGATTCTGAAAGAACGGGAAATTTTACGCCTAGATATCTATCCAATTTTTTTGATAACATAACCCCTAAGGTCATTTCAAGGTCACTTTATATTATTGTATGGAAGGTTCATATGACAATTGCAAAAATAAGAAAATATGTCTTCACGAGAATAAACTACCACGTCAATATGTTTTTGAGGTCACTGAGTTAGAATCCGAGGTTTGTTTGCCACCAGTATGTCAGGGTCAAGTTCATTTCAAGGTCAAATCCAGCAAAAATATTCAAATCTTTTCGCATCATCACTCCGTTATATTTTTGGAGTCGCTGGAACGTGCATTTTGCATTTCACTCTGCTACTTCTTCATCGTTTCGCCTTCTTTTATAACGTACTCGTTTATTCTCAAAAGATCTGTGCAAGGGATTTCTCTTGCGTTTTTTTCCTTTTTTCGCGCTTTCTCTCTGCAACATCCAACAGAAATCTGCCATCATGTTTTCATCCCATCTACCATGAAATCTTCGTTGTACATCTTTAAAATCTTGGTGGAAACGTTCTCCTTGTTCTTCACTGAAATTGCCAACGTTATCTGGAAATTCGTCCACATGACTGTCCATCATATGTAATTTTAAACTCATATTACATTCCAATCTCCTGAAATTCTCAACCATGTCAGATATTATTTTGTTGTAGTCCGAGCTCTTATGATTGCCTAGAAAATTACTACATACTTTCTTGAAGCTGACCCACGCATTCTTCTCAATAGAGCTCATTTGAGTTACGAAGTGATTGTCTCTAAACATTTTTCTGATCTGAGGTCCATCGAATACTCCCGCGCCTACTTTAGCATCAGATAGACCTGGAAATTGATCTCGTAAGTATTTGTAACAATCGCTTTCTTTATTCAACGCTTTGACGAATTGTTTCATGAGTCCTAACTTTATATGTAATGGAGGTATCAATACCTTCTTTGAATCTATCAACGGCTGCTGTAAGATATTGTCGGATCCTACAACGAAGGATGTCCTAGGTTCCCAAACCTTTTTCACGTAATGATTTTGTTTATCTCTACTATCCCATTTACAAAGATAACACGGTTTTTTTTGTATAGCCAGATTGCTGTCCCAGAATCATTGTGAGGATTTTTAAATCTCCGCAAACTTGCCATTTGTGGTCATCATATTTTATTGCTGCTAATAGAGTTTTCAAACATTCATACGATTCATTCATAACAGTCGAATGCGCAACTGGTATTGGTGCGTATACATTAGTATTGTGGAGTAAGACTGCTTTGAGACTACGTTTACTAGAATCGATAAAAAGTCTCCATTGATCAGCACTATAAGTATCGGGCTTTAATTCGTCGATTAATCCTTTGACATTATTACAATAAACGAGAGACTTATTTGAATTACGAGAGAAAAAGCTCCTAAATTTTGTTTCTCTTGTCCTGTAAAACGTTACCTTCGTTTTCTTCTTCACCAGATTTCTCTTTTTCAACGTAGAAGCACAATACTCGGCAACATCTTTCGGCAATCCCATGTTACGAATGAAATCGTTCAGTTCTTCCTGTGAGAACAATTGAGACTTTTTATTCTTACAACCCGTTGGAACGTATTCATGAGAATCATCTTCAGTTTCACTTTCTTCATCATTCGTTTGGCCATCTTCGCTGCCACTTTCATTTCCGCTCATATATCTCTCATCGTCATTATCAATTTCATTTTCACTCGTGTAACTTTTATCTTCGCTATCAGTTCCATTCATACAGCTTTTATCTCTATTATTATCATCATACTGTTCATCCTTATCCACACAATCTCTACGCTGATATATATTTTCTCTTTCAACGTTTGCTTTAATCTCGTCTATTTCCATTCCATCTGAACTAAAATTCCGTTTGTTTGTATTGTCCTCGTTGGAAATAACAGGTAGTATGACACTCGTAACGTTAGCATACTTTATATGTGATTTATTTTTCATATTGTACCCAGTTAGATATGTTTTGCAGAAATAATAATCTTTTCTAGATTGCGCTTTGGTCCAATGTATTGGTATAAGAAAATTGAGATATTTCTTGTCTCGAGATTTATCATAACGAGGAAACATTGTGTTACAAGAAGCACAAATGATGTGTGGTACCCAATCATTACCTTCATCTATTATGTTCAAATCAAAACAATCCTTAGGTATACATATTCCTTATACGCTCTGAAATACGTTTGCGATTCTTTGATGCTTCATACTTACCACAAACATAGCAAAATGAATCTGGATCCTTATTACATATGTGATCCGAACTTGTAGTGATAGACTCTACAGTAGCCAAGTTTTCTACCAATGCAGAGCTGCGGTCGCTTGATGACGACGATTGCGGGCCCTCTTGCTTACCCAGACCAACCGCCGATACTGGGGTTCCTTATGAGAACCCCTGTATCGTAACACATTTCCGTGTGCCTGCCATGACGACTTGGATGCCTTCATCCAGGGATTTTGCCGGAAAAATAAACAATAAAAAAAACCGTTGCCCGCCGTCACCGCGTGGAGGTACCCTGGGTGCAGGCACACCACACATATTCGCTGTATCAAATTTACAACGATGAGCTCCAATTCACTTGAATTGAGAGATCACGTGACTGGATTTCAAAATTTATTTTGCGGTACGAGAACAGATTTATTCTCGCTCGGAACTGAGTGAGTTGATGCATGGAAAAAAAAAGATGTGAGTGCCGTTGTACTCACGGAGGATGTGTAAACATCTTACAATTATCTGCGGTCCGAGTTTAATTGGGGAATATGACGTCGTAGTTCGACATAAAGAAGTTTAATTTTTTCTATAATAAAATATTTATTACTATTATATTAGATTTATAACTTACTAGCAGCCCGTCCTGGCTTCGCACGGGTAGATTGTGGATTGATTTTGTCTGTCCACCATTGTTTAAATACATTTTTAATACAAAACTTTTAGTATTTTTCCCGGGCTACGCAATGGTCATATTGGATTTGACCTTGCCCATGACCTTCAAGGTTATATCAAGGTCAAATTAATTTTTTTTCACGTTCAAATGTGTCCTTGACCATTTTTTTCATGTTACCTTTATTGTCAGCGGAGGTCAAATTTAGGTCAAGTATAGTTCGACTTTTTGATCACCCTGTATAAGATTTACTAACTCAGAAACCTTCGCGGATATGCGTCCAACTGTTCCCCAAATTTTCATCGCAATCGGATGAACGGTTTAGAAAGGCATAATAATCATCCGTACCGGTACTTTTTGAACACCCTGTATAAGATTTACTAACTCAGAAACCTTCGCGGGCATGCGTCCAACCATTTCCGTTGAGATAATCCAGCTTGCGCAAATAGTATGCGCAGTAGCGCCACACACACACTGACGCAGTCACATCTACATGACTTACGTCTGACGCTTAATTTCCCAGGAAGGTCGTACCGCAGAGCCATAGCATCAAGAGACACGGCAGTGTCTCGCGGCATGTTCGTTCAAGTAGTTCCGCGCTCAGACACGACAGCGCTGATGTCGCGAGCACCCGTGTCTCTTTACACCATAAATGTCTGCCCCCTGCACCCCTCATTTTTTACATCGAATTTTCTCAATAAATATACGGTTATAACCAAAACTATGCTTTGTTACGCCATATAAATCGACTATTCTCTATCGATAGAGACCAGAGTAAATGTTGTAAGTTACATATTAACAGAGATTTTTCCTTAGCAACGCGAAGCCACGCCCCTTGCACCTAAAAGTCGAGAATCCGATTTCTCGGGCGATATATATATGTCAAAATCTCACAAAAATTCCGCCTGTCTTCGGCGATATTCGGCCATGGTCGGAAATGTGTACACAGATGCGGCCACACGCATACGCCATCAAATGTATGTGAGAGTGTGTGAGAGAATATATTCCTTGAATGTTTAGTTGTTTTTCAAAATTAATAAAATATTTCCATTCGCGAAACGATTTCCCTCGCATTTTTTCGATCCTCGGACGCGCTTGTTAATAAAAAGTAAAAATTCAGTGTAATCGGAGTAGTGAATCTCAATACTGGTGAATGTGATAGCTTGATAATCGTTTGGATTTTTTTCATATCGAGATAGTGAACGGATGCAGTGGTATTCTTCTCTAGTTGCCTGTGCATCAAGAAAGGAGCAGGAAAGGAGACGGTCTCAGAAGAATTGTCATCAGATAAGTTTAATTGCCATCTGACAGCTTTAACCTCACTTTCACAAAGGAAGGACAATATCATTGTGTTCGTTCTATTTTTTGTTTTCAGCGTCATGCGAGCACGGGAAAAATCGAATAATTTTCTTCTGTCATCAATACAAGCCGTGGCAGAATAGGAGATGAAATGGAATTGGATCACAATAATCAAGAAATTACTTTATCATTATTTTTCTCTATCGATATATTTCCTCTTTCGTACTATCACAAGTTCCAATTTACACACCGACCTGTCAAACCTGAAGTGTACACGTACCTCACTTCTATTTCATCTCTTCTTCGTCTCCGGTGTAACGACGGTCAATGAGGAATTACTGATACCGATTAGGCAGATAAGTGCTGAATAACGTAGTATAATACGAAAGAGGAAATATATCATTTTTAATAATTCTGTCATTATTAGAATAGAATTGATTAACTCAGATATAGTCTTTTAATTTCTACGCTCGAGTAAGTTCGGTATATTTTAAATAGTGAAATGCTGCATATTATTATGTAATTTACAATTTGTTACAGATCGTTTGCGAACCCGAGGAGGTTTCTTTCCAACGAGGGATCATCCACTTGTTGTTCCAACAAGAACCAGTTGCATTAGTTGCATTCATTGCATTTGACAGGTCGGTTTATAAATTGGTAGTATAATACGAAAGAGGAAATATATCATTTTTCTTAATTCTGTCATTATTAGAATTGATTAACTTAGATTAATATAATCTTAGTTTCTACGTTTAGTTAGTTCAGTATATTTTAAATTGTTTGTGTTATTTACATTTGTTACAGATCGTATGCGAACCCGAGGGGGTTTATTTCGAACGAGGGATCATGACCTCGCATGCATGTTCCAAGAACCTGCTGCGTTAATTAATTCGGCGAGCTGGATCTGCTATCTCGAGTGCATGGACGTACGTCACTTTAAATGGATGAATATCCTTTAATATCCTCCGAACCCCCGTAGACTTGCTAACCTCTGATTCTAACCTTTCTTGCCATAGCCCGAATATTCATTCGAGGGTTATTCCTTACTCTTTCTAGCAGAGCATCGATATTTCGCTGCATCTATATTCTTCTGGAACTTCCTAAAATAATTATAAAAACCCTATATAATTCAGCCCGAACAAGTACAATTTTATCGGACTATACATTATCGAGGAGATTTTTCGACATAATGATTTCGAAACGTTTTTATCGAGAAGTATATATTTCTAACATACGGTAGTGTTCACGAATATTGTAAAATATCGCAGGAATGTTACAAAAAAGTTACTTGCAAGAACGTGCTTTGTGGGGTGCAAATGATGATATTTTGTAATCCATCGTTACACCAGAGGCGAAGGAGAGATGAAATAGAAGTGAGGTACATGTACACTTCACGTTTGACAGGTCGGTATATAAATTGAAACTTGTGATTGTATAATACGAAAGAGGAAAAACTTATATCGCTAAAGAAAAAAAAAAAATAAAGTAGTTACTCTATTATTGTAATCCAATTCCATTATTTCCCTTATTTTTCTGCCACGACTTTGATTGTTGATAGTGGATGGATCAACCTATAAATTTGATTTTTCTTCGCTATCAGCAATTAAAGTCGTGGCAGAAAAATAAGTGATACACAATGTTATTGGATTACAATAATGGAGTAACTACTTTATTATTATTTTTTCCTCTTTCATATTATACTATCACAAGTTTCAATTTATATACCGACCTGTCAAACGTGAAGTGTACATGTATGTACCTCACTTCTATTTCATCTCTTCTTTGCCTTTGATGTAACGATGGAAATTACAAAATATCATCATTTACCCCCGCAAAGCACGTTTTTGCAAGTAACTTTTCTGTAACATTCATGCGATATTTTACAATATTCGTGAACACTACCACATGTTAGAAACATTCCTTTACGTATAATGTATATTTCTTGATAAATTCGCGAATGTTGCAAAACATCATAGAAACATTTCGGAATCATTACGTCGAAAGATCTCCTCGATAAGGTACAGCTCGATAAGATTGTACTTGTTAGGGCTGAATTATATGGGGTTTTTATAATTATTTTAGGACGTCCCAGAAGAATACAGGTGCAGCAAAATATTGATGCTGTGCTGGAAATTTATTTACGAGTAAGGGCGAAATTTCAACGGTGCATGCAAAAGGATTTCTTAAAACTATCCAACGTCTCGAGTTAATATATGTAACAACATATATACTGTCATAAGTGGTATCTTTACATGTGATGAAACAATTCGTCACGGTCATTGGAAGAGTAAACAGTATGTCCGATGGCAAACTCCAACTTTTGAATTTCCCTGACATTTGACCGGAAGTGGTTGGGTCGTTTCTCTAGTCATTCATAGAATTGGTTTGGGGAGAGTGCGCTGCGGTCTTACGAGCCGTAAAAGCGAGAAGTGTCAAGCGTCTGGGGCCCATTCTCTAATTCGCTCGCAAAGTTGCGTTTACGCATCTTAGCCAATAGACCAATCAGGACCAAGTATTCCGTTGTGGTGGGGGTCCTGATTGGTCTACTCGCTAACAAATGTATACGTTTCTCTTGCAAGGGAGTTAGAGAAAGGGGCCCCTGATCTCCCAGTAGCTGTCAATTCGGGAGATCGAAACATCTAACTTCGAAATGTTTAATTTGTAAATAATGGTGAATAATGTGTAGAAGTGATAGGAAATAATTATTCGGGTTTCTTCGATGAGATTCCCCAAGTGTTTAAAAATCGGTGTCCGATTTTTTATATAACTGTTGCTTCAACTTCCAGTGATATTAATTGTACCTAAGTATTACTGCAGAACGAGTAGATTAAAAGATTTCCGTGAAGACTCACGATTTTCTGATATGTCATTTGACATCTTCTGAAATGTCATATCTTCTGATATGTCAGAAGAGGATCTAGCCGTGTCCTGTCCGTAAAAAGATGACTCGATAGACATCGGAGAATGTCAGGCTTGTCACCGAGTGCCTATTACCCACGGGTACATTAATTGCAATACGCGCTTCTCGTTTCATTCAACTATTCCAGCGTTAAATAACTTTTACTTCTCTTTTAAGGTAATAACCTTTTATGAACTGTTCGTGGTAGGAAGCAGCGATCGATAATAGAGACTCGTCGTAGACAAGTTCGTCTATTAAAACTAAAAGGCAATTGGTGTGCCGAACTACTACTGCGATAATGTGCCCGAGCTCACGGTCTATTCTGCAATTAACGTTAACATAATCGTGATTATGCTCGGGTGATGGGTGTTCCAAAAGAGGTAAGTTGATACTAAACATCGGATGCTGTAAGCTGACTTGCTAGTGTACTTGGAAACTGGAACATCATCGCAGGAATAATTTGTTTACGATTAGTCACAATCATTGATCGTTGCCCCCTACGATCAACAATTCGTACAAGGTAAATGCTTTGAAAGAAGTAAAAGTTACTTAAAGCAGGAATAGTTGAAACGAAAATCGCATATTACAATGAAAGTACTATGGGTGAAAGGCGCTTCATGACAAGCCTCACATTTTCCGATCCATCGAGTCATCTTTTTACGGACAGGACATGAGCTAGATCCTCTTCGGTTGCACCTGTACGAGATGACATGTCAGAAAATCGTGAGTCTTCATGAAAATCTTCTAACCTACTCATTCTGCAATAATACTTAATAATAAAAAGTTATTCTCCTACATGTACATATTCTCCTGATGAATAAATTCCAAAAAAAAAAGTAGTGAAATCTCTCTACAAAAACAGATTCTCTGTAAAAAAGGCGGCATGTTCATTCAGTGCCAACAAAAATTGTTACGTAAATCTGTCAGATATCTAAAAGATGTCTATATGTCTAAAAAATGACATCTATATTTGTTATAAACATATGGTTGAAATCTAGATGTCTAACAGACAAAGTGAAAAATATAAGGGCACTCTAGTTTATAAATCCCTTTCACAATATCACGAGAATAAATCAAAAGTAACGTGGTTATAATTAATTAGCTCGTATGGGTATAAAATGTGAGACTTTAATTTTGTGGTAATAAAAAGCTATTCTCCTACATGTACGTATTCTCCTCATGAATAAATTCCAAAAAGTAGTGAAATCCCCCCAGAAAAACAGATTCTCTGTAAAAAAAGGCGGCGTGTTCATTCAGTGCCAACAAAAATTGATACGTAAACTACTCTCCAAAAAAGATTTGAAATCAATTAAGATCGCCATGTTCAAGAGTTATATATAAAAAGTAAAAGGCATTATTTGAAAGGGAAATTATTGTAAATCAAGTGACTACAAAATTCGACTAAAAAAATTTATAAAAAAAATTTTAATAAAAAAGAACGCCGCGTTTTTTTCCTTCACAATAAAAAATTCAGACAGAATTATACTCGATGTTTATGCACTTATGATTTTAAATAAATTCATACACATATGATACCACCAGTATACCGAATGTCGCACGGGAAACCGATCAGGCGGGGGCCTTCTGAATTTCTCTGAATTTGACTTCGGCAGTGCAATTTATGAATCACTCTAGCACCGTCCAAGCACTACCAATTATTCGGTATAGTGAACAAAATATGAAAACTTAAACGCCGCAAGTTCTTTTTTATTAAAATTTTTTTATAAAATTTTTTAGTCGAATTTTGTAGTCACTTGATTTACAATAATTTCCCTTTCAAATGATGCCTTTTACTTTTTATATATAACTCTTGAACATGGCGACCTTAATTGATTTCAAATCTTTTTTGGAGAGTACTTTACGTATCAATTTTTGTTGGCACTGAATGAACATGCCGCCTTTTTTTACATGACCTATACTCCCGCGACCGGCACACACTAGAACGAACTATAGTCATAAATGGGAAAATCGTTTTTCGATTTGTCCAAGTTTAATGATTGGAAATTGTAAAAAAAGGTTTAGCCCTTATTGAATGATCAAATATTAACCTCTACTCCTGAATCTAGATGTGTGCGCCGCGTTCAAAGACGTCAAACATTCCAGACAGTTACATACTCTTGATTAGTTGCACATTATTTGTTATGATATATCGTTGTAAATAAAGTTATTTTGTATTTTTTATTGAAGTATCCCCAATGGAGCATCTAGTAGAAGGGAATATGTTTTCAATATTACCTACTTTATTATTTTTATCCAAGTTTTGTGAGATAGGTTAACTTGTGAGGTGAAATGAGGTTATAAAAATATGGCTGCATGTGTTTCCCCTATATTACATTTTTTTTTCTTGAAGTACAAAGCTTGTAGCTTCGAAGCAAGTAAAAAAAACTTGCGATTTTTTGCGATTTTTAGAAATATGTAGGTTTTTTTCAGGTGATCTACCATCACTGAAAATAATGGATATTTTTGAGATGTGGCTTTCTTGTAAGGAAGTTGAAAAAGTTTTTGGCGTTATGCGACAAATTCAGCAACGTTTGGCTTAAACAGAATGTGGTGACGAACTAGAGACTTGTCTGAAAGAATTTGTCCGGTTCTTAACTATTAAGTTTGCGCACAAATGGGCAAATGTATCGCGTAATCGTCAACAGCTGATAAGGTGTCACCAAACTTGGCTCATGCCAGAAGCAAAACATATATATATATATATGTATTAAAATAAATACATACATGTAAAATATATACATGTATTAATTTTTGCCATTATGTTCAGGAGTTTTTTGTTAAAATTTTATCATACATCTATACCTCTTGATCAAATGTATAACTGGAAAAATAATGATTAAAAGACTAGTTCTCAAATATAAAAGATATGATTTTTGAATGTATCTCCTATACCTTCGTCCTAGTGTGGGCATGCTCAAGTGGCCGATACTCGCGTCGCCGAGACTGTTCCGTCGCACAATTATGTTTTCTTTTATTTTACAACGATCTATTTTGTTGTTTGGCAATATGTTTATATGTACTCGAAAGAGCTCTTTCTGCTCTACAAAACTGTTATAATTGTTATTTCGAATAATTAAATTTTTTATTATTTTTCTGGCTTATAAATGGAATATCCAGGGGGCAAAAATCAGCAGTTTTGACATCTGCTTTTCTTCGCTTTTCATCGAGGTCAAAAAACTGCCGTATACGGAGAAGGTGTTATAGGCGAGTCTTTGATAAAAAAGATGTCGAAAATTCTGATTTTTTCCTCCTGGATATTCCATTTCTAAGCCTGAAAAATAATAAAAAATTGTTACTCGAATAAACAATTATAACAGTTTTGTAGAGCAGAAAGAGCTCTTTCGAATGAATATAAACACTTTGCGGAACAGCAAACAAATCGTTGTGAAATGAAAGAAAATAAAAGAAAACGCTACGAGCTTATTTTCCAACCCAATAGCATCGCGATCATAAATACTTCGTCAAACTAGGGTTCATCTCGCCATCAGTACATTTCGACGAATCCAGGCTGCCAATGAGTTCGCAGTCCCGCACCTTTCCTGAAAGGGTTAATTACTGGACGAATCGGAATGAACCTTTGCCGAAATATTCGGTTATCGATCGAAATCGTCATTTCACTCCTTTACAAAGCTGAATGCATTTCGAATGCATTCGAAATATAGCGGTATCTACGAGAAGTGGTTCATTACAATTCGTTCGGTAATTAGCCTTCCGGGAAAGGTGCAGGACTGCGAATACATAAGCAGTCCTCGTTTGCCGAAATGTACCACCCGAACTGCGTGCACTATAAAAGAATTTGTAATGTATGTGAAATTCTGAGAAACAGCGATTAATGTTTTATCACTGTCAAATTTGGAAGTCAAATTCCTTGATTCCGTTTATGATTTTCTAGAAATTTGTCAGTTTAGTGAATACTTCGTTCGTTCGATCAAAGTTATTTCGTATAGGTACTGAGAAAAGAGTTTATTTGCAATTAATAAGTGTATACTTGATTATGGCGGAAAAAATATTTTGTTGGACCAAGTAAGTAAATACATATACTCTGGGTGATTCTTTAATATTGCGACAAATTTCAAGGATGGGTTCCTTGGATGGAAATAAGAAAAAAAAAACAAAACGTGTGGCCGCCACACGCGGAAGAAGTGAAACATCGATACCAGTTTCTCTGAATTTGATCCCGGTGGTATTAGTTTCAATTGGCTCTATACAAGTCTTTTACAATACTTCTTCGTAGAGCCAATTGAAACTAATACCACCGGAATCAAATTCAGAGAAACTGGTATCGATGTTTCACTTCTTCCGCGTGTGGCGGCCACACGTTTTGTTTTTTAGTTCCTTGGTATTTATGTTAATTTCTGTTAACACGTTCACTCTTCCGGACCGATTTTTGAAGATTCCGTTCAGGCCGCGTGGGGCGTATACGACCCACGATTTTACGATTAAATAAACTCGTTTTTGACGTACGCCTTACAATGTTTCAATAGTACAAAGCTATAATTAGCAAGAAAAGGGCATACATTTTAATGTGCATTAGATTAGACAATAAAGCAATAAATTAAATTTTTTATTACTATTATACACGTGCCAAATGGGTAAAAAATTTTTCCTCCAGGCCACAGTGCGCAGACAGACTTTTATAAGACAGTGTAGTAACGACTACATTTTTTTATTCCTGTTCTTTACTAAATTATGTTCAAAAAGTCTTTACTAAATTATGTGCAAAAGTAAAATTCTCGGTCTAATAGACCGAGACGGCGTGTGCGGAAACTTTTTTCTCGGTCATACAGACCGAGACAGCAGTGAACGTGTTAATATAAGATTGTTTGAGAAATTCCGAATCAGTAAATTTGGATGAAGGAATGATAATTTATTAATTAGGGAAGAACGGGACTAGTTAGCACATGAAGTTGGCCCCTCGTTGCCATGAAAAGTAGAGGAAATTAGGGGCCGACTTAATGTACAATACTTACAAGCTTCAGTTTCTTCTACTCGTATTTACACTGTAAGCACTGTTTGTAAATTTAATACAAATTTCAGTTGAAAGGGTAACTTATAATATCGTCATCAAAAGTGAATACTTGTAGGGGAGACCGGGGCAAGTTGATACAGGAAGTTGGCCCCTTGTTACCATGGAAAGTAATAGGAACGAGGGACCAACTTTACGTATCAACTTACCCCGGTTTCTCCTAGGCATATTGTATACTAAAACCAGGTAAGTTGGCGAAAGAAGCTGGCCTTTTGTTGCCACGGAAAGTAATGGGAATTAGGGGCCAAATTCATGCGCCAATTCGCCTCGTTTTACTCTATTTGCATATCCGGACTCCCTATATTCAACGGCAAAATTTAGGTTCCACGATGATCCTGGACTTTGTCACGCGGTTTAGTTCTCACAGCGCAAACAATAATAGAACCAATTAGCATACGCCGACTAGATAACGGCTAGTATTATGTGTATTATGCATACTCGCGCTTTGAGAATATGTATACATACCACGGCCACATGTATACCATTGGCCTCGCCGTAAACTATATTTCCATACATTATATGCCTATAGAAGAGAATGAGGAAGATTAACACAGGAAGTGGTTAGCCCCTCGTTGCCAGGGAAAGCAATGACAACGAGGGGCCAAATTCCTATATCAATCCACCACGGTCCTCCCTACATACATACATACATATGTATACTTGATATCTCAAAATATTCATGAATATAAGCTTAAAATGTTCGAAGAATCACATTGCAGCGATGATTGGACGTTTTTTAAAAGTCCTGCGACTGGTTCGTTAACCTCCACGGAGTATGCGGCATGCAGCGTTATAGAAACGAACAAGAAGAAGAGAATAAAACTGATGAACGCGAAGAAGAAGGGCGTTAAGCATCTAAAAGAAAAAAAGTCACGTTTATACACGTACCTCGTTTTATACGTACATACATATAGAGCGAATGTAACACAGAAAGAAGGTCCTGACTCTGTTATGATTCCTGACGAGTTTTTCACTATCTATTATTTCAACCGAAACTTCACTATAGGGGCATATACCGCATGTCCTATGGCCAACCGCGCAGGTGAGCTGCGACCTGAATCCTTGACTTCGGCAGTATTTATGGTACAGTTAGAGTGGGCTTCAGACGAGTACACTGCATAAGAACGAAAAGTGTCGACTGCTCTTCTAATAGCTGTCAATTCGGGAGATCGAAGCGTTTCGTGTAACCTCAAAATCGTAAAGTTTTGAATTAGTAGTGAATAATTTGTAGAAGTGATGAGAAATAATCATAAATAATCTTCCGAATTGACAGCCATCGGGAAATCAGACGACGCTTTTCGCTCTTACGCTGCGTTCTTACGAAAAGTGTGAAACGTCTGATCTCCCGATGGCTATCAATTCGGGAGATCGAAGTATAAGCTCGAAATCGTGAATCTTTGAATAAATGGTAAGTAATGTTCAGAAGTGAGAGTTAACAATCATTCGGGTTTTTTCGATGTCCAACCGAATTACACGCCCCATGCCTATTTGTTTCAGAAATTATTTCCGCGCTAGGACCGCGCGTGTCTAGGAAGTAGTTTTACGAAGTGGCGTGAGCGATACCTAAGGTGTCACAATTCGGAAAAGATTATTTATGATTATTTCTCATCACTACTACAAATTATTCACTACTAATTCAAAACTTTACGATTTTGAGGTTACACGAAACGCTTCGATCTCCCGAATTGACAGCTATTAGAAGAGCAGTCGACACTTTTCGTTCTTATGCAGCGCACTCGTCTGAAGCCCACTCTAACTGTACCATAAATACTACCGAAGTCAAGAATTCAGGTCGGAGCTCACCTGCGCGGTTGGCCATAGGACATGCGGTATGTTTTGGTAATTTCGAAAAGAAAATCAACGCGGAAGTTAGGAGGAACTTAGCACTGTAAATGAAAAAGAAGAATAATAAAATGAGATTATGTAAAAGTTGGCTCTAAATAACGAAATGAGCAAAACGGACAAATCGATACTCTTACAAATTCTCCTAAAACGATAATATTATTATATCTACACTTCGACGCCAAAAACCTGTTTTCCTAATAATAATAATAGGTACCACGTTTGTTGCGATGATTAAACATTAATAGAATTTGCTGCATAGGAATGTGAATCCTGAGATTCCAGCAACACGAGCGAACGATGTAAGCAATGCCTAAATCCGACACTAAGAGGGTACTAGGAACCGGCGTAAAGTCGTGTCGTGTCACCGGATCATTTAACGTTCCAATGAATTAGGAAGTTAAATTAAACAATTAATTTGATGGTAAAGACCACCGAGTTACTTTGATAGTAAATACCGTGTAGTTTACGCATAAAGCTTCATTATGGGCCCGAAGATGGCAAGGGTGGGGGGCACATACACCGATACTTCGAGTGCTTCGTGCGAGGCCACCCAAGATCGCTCACTCAAGTCGTGCAGTGGTTCGCACTAGAGCAGACCTACGTACGAAACATTCCTCGCGAGTGTAAGTATCTATTTATTTTCCAAGCAATGCACTTTTTTGCCGTCGATAGTTCGCGTTCCTGCGATGCTGGAGCTATTTCTCGAATGAGTAATATGTACTAGATACTTTCCACGCGAACGCTGCATCGTGAGGCAACAACGGTTAATATTAGACTGATTGTGAGGCAGCCTCACTTTAGATTAAATATCTATACTCTAGTTAGCTAGGAATCTGTACTAGTTAGTTATAAAATTTTTGTCTAAGTAGAAAGAATACTTTTTTTAAGTTTAAATTTTGATGCATGTACGAGTTTTATATCACTGTAGAATTAACTTGTATATGCATTTGGGATGATGACTAGAAAAAAATGTTCGTATCTTTAAATTCAATTTGTAATCCGTATACATATTCAATATAACGTGAAAAAGAAAATGCCCGAAAAAATTATTACTTGCTGAGTTATAAGCGCATTTCTCTCTGCTGAATTATGACGTCATCGAAGAGCCGTGAAAGACACACTTATGCCAATGAACGAGTGCGAGAGAGATAGGTTTACTGAACGATGACGTATGCTGCGTTTCTAAATGTCGTTGTACGGCTCGGATAAAGCCGAAAATGAAAAATGAAAAAATACGGGGTTGATAATTTTTTCCAAATTTTTCGAATCATTAATAAAAAAAATTGTTTATTTATCATTGACCTAGATTTTTGTACAATATAATATTTTGTATTGATCATTGCTGCCACAAAAAAGGTGCAGATTTAACTTTTATTTTTATACGAGGTAATCTCTAATTTAGTTTGTGAAGCAGGTGTAAGAAGCCTTCACAAAGCACCTTACTGATGTAAAAAGCATGAACGAGCTACCAAAATGTTGGAAATGAAAGGAAAATATTAATCCGGAGAAAAAAGTACTGTATGTTTTTTATGTTTTTAATATTTGCCTTTCATTCGTAAGCAATTCATATCAGTGGAATGCATGAAACATTAAGGTGCTACATACACCTAGACGGCCTGAAAAATGTATTACTTTCAATAATTTTTTTTTTCATATATTTCATTTATTTAACACTCATTTATAAAATGTTATTACAAATACACACTTTTAACAAAATGTGTAAAAAAAGAAAACCTTAAAAATATTGTGTTGTTTACAAGTTATTGGCCATTGAATCCGGCAAGGGATGTATTATGAAAGCCTTTTACGGTGCCAAAAAATTCTCATTCGGACTTCATCTGAAAGCAAAAAATGACGAAAATTCTTAAACTAGAAGGTTCAATCTTGTCCTTGTAACCGGTGATTTTGAGAAATATTAATAATTAACAATTTTACAACAGTTTAAATTACGAGTGTGATTTGTCAAGTAATTTCGTCCTGGAATTATGATTGCCAAGAAAAATGTATTAATTAAAACAGTTTTTGATGAGTGTCACAGGGACGAGATAAAATCTTTACAAAGCGATTGAGACAATTTACATTAAAATCGGTTCAGTAGTCTTTGAAATACAGTTGGCACCGTATTTGAAAAAGTAGTTGTGAGAAAACAACGTTTGAAGTTTCAGGTAGACCGGACCTGGAAACGCTAAGTCAGGTAAATAAATACTTGTAACTCGGTTAATTTTGCGAATTTTCGATTCAAACTTTTTTCAGAATGTAGTGTTTGTTTTCTACTATTAAATAGAAATACTTTTGAAAAATCGATTTTTTGGACCATAATGCGGGGGCAGTTATACCTACATACTTATCTAGTAAGTTATATAGTTTAATTGTCAATTATATACGACATAAAGAGCTACAAGAAAGAATACTGGACCATAAGGAAATAACATTTGACTTGTCAACGCCATCAGGTCATACACAACTATTAATGAAATTAATAATAATTCTTACACTAAAGTCCTAACACTTGAGAGTATTGCATGAGGAACATTGCAACCAGTGTTAAAAGCTATTATATATCCAAAATATATTATCTTTATATGACTTCTAAATGTTCAACTACACGATTTCACTAGTATGTAGGTACCTAACTGTAGGATTACATCGGGATGATTCCAAATTCCGTATACTCTTCCAGTATACAAAGAATTTAGTATTACATACTTCCCAATGACTTTACAATGTTTCATGTCTTCAGCTTTGAACAAAGCTTATCCCCTAAATAAGTATTTGATGCTTGAACATTAGGTACCCATTCAATTGACGCTACAGTCTTATCCAGAGATAAAGAAATCGGAAAGATCGAAAATCTAAAGATATAATATAATTATTCGACGATATTAATAAAGGTGAAATCGCGGGGCCTCTTTAAAATCGGTGGAACTCATATCTGGGAGCGCAACTATCGACGCTTTCCCGTGCCGGAGAATCGGTGGCCTCCCGGGGAATCAATCAAAAGATCCGACTCGAGTACCGAAGGTGTACACGCGCGGTTTAAGGAGTTACGATAAGCTGCGATTTTGCCATGTAGCCGTAATTAATCAAGATTTTGATGGCTGGGGCCTCCAGCTGGGGCCTAACGTCTCTATTTGCTCGATCGTGCATTCAGATAATAGCGACTGCTATTAAGAGCGTGGATATCAAGAAGGCATGCGTATACACGAGTATTATGATCGATGTGAGAATGCGAGAGTTATAGGTAGTCCTGGATGATGTGACGAAAAAAAAATACCTATACACAAGTATACATACATATTTGCTATTTTTATCAAGAAAAATAATCTCTCGATGAAAAAACTTCTCTTTGAAGTATCTTTATGGAAGAGATACACCCCCTGTAGGGGGTTGCATTGAAAGCCGCTGTTCTTTTCTTGTTTCAAAAACATTACGTATATGTCGTAATAAAATGTGTGAAACCTCAATCGAAGTATTTGCCCCCCTTCGGAAGATATAACTTTTTCCCACTTCTCTGGCAGAAGTTGAATTCCGCGACGAAAGAATTGTCTACTTTTTGAGCAATTCCGCTCAGCAACCCAATTTTTGACTTCTTAGTAATTATGGAGGAGTGTATCTTCTAAGTCGTGTTGCATCGATCTAAATAAATAATAATCACTCGGGGCCAGGTCTGGAGAATACGCTGGGTGCGGGAGAACTTCCCATTCAAGCTGCTATCAATGTTTCTTTCACCGATCAAGCAACATGAGGCCGAGCGTTGTCGTGAAGAAGAATCACTTTTCGTCGATTTGATGCAATTGGTGGTCGTTTTTGCATCAAATTATCATTTAAACGCTCCAATTATTGTTGATAACGTTCGGTAGTAATTGTTTAATTCGGTTTCAACAGCTCATAATAAACGACACCTTCCATATCCCACCAAATTGAAAACATTGTTTTGTGACCGTGGATGTTTCGTTTTGTTATCGATGTTCATGGTTGGCCAGGATCAACCCATAATTTTTGCGTTTCGGGTTGTTGCAATAGATCATTTCTCTTCAGCGGTTACGATACGTCATAAAAAACTTTTCTTTTTATGCTTTGCAAACAAAGAAACGAGATGTTCAGACGATTAGCAATGACATTTTCGGTCAATTCATGTGGCAGCCACTTTCCTCCTTTTGCAATCTCTCCCATGGCATATTAACGACGTGAAATTGTAGATTCGCATCGACTTCAAACTGTTGAGCCAATTCTTTGAGCGTTTGAGTAGGGTTTTCTTCCAATAGAGCTTGCAGTTGTTCATCTTCGAATTTCTTTGTTTGACCTGACCGTTGTTTGTCATGAACATCACAGTTTCCACTTTTGAAGCGACGAATCCAGTCTCTACATACTGTTTCTGATGGAGCAGATTCAGCATAAGTTTGCACAAATAATAATTGATGAGCTGCAGCAGCACTATTTTTTAAATCACTAGGGGGCTTTGCCCCCTGGGAGCTTCACTCCACAACCCCCGGGGAGCAAGAACCTGGCTTCGCGTATCTGGTCCCAAGGTCGCCAGGGTTTTTGGCGACATGGTTTTGTCCACGCATTTATTCAAAAACAATTTTATATAATAGAAGGAAGAAGGGAAGTAGTATAGAAGTACACATCGAAAAAAAAATTTGTCCCGTTCCATTTTCTTTGATTATAGACATAGACTTATATTAACCAAAAATGGCATTTTAATGACTGAATCTTAATGAGAAATGTCCATAATTTAGAGTGACACAAGAAGTACGAGGGTGTATCAAATAAACGGGATCATAAACGGGATTCGCTCTGTAAAAAGTTCTAACTTGATTTAATTAAGCTTAGAAATATATAATTGTTCTACATAGTCACCCGCCCTAGAAATATATTTTTCCCATCGAATTGGAGGCTTTCTTATTCCATCATCGTAGAAACTCTTCGGACGTTCTTGTAGCCATTGGATCATAAATACTTCCACCGCGTCGTTATCGTCGAAACATTGGCCTCCAAGAGCTTCTTTGAGGGGTCCAAAAAGATGGAAGTCACGAGGGGATAAGTCGGCACTATATGGCGGATATTCCAGCATTTCCGAGCCTAAAATGCATCCAATTTTTACCTTGTGGCATTGGCCGCATGAGGCCTGGCGTTATCATGCAAAAGAATGACACTTCTGACCGATTGCTTCTTCCTTTTCCTTCGAAATTACAATTTCGTGGCATCCAGTAATTCACGATAATATTGCGCATTAATCGTGCGTCGATCGTGGAGAAAGCCATGAGATTTCGGACCGCCTCAATGTTGGTTTCGGTCACACTCGACCTTGGGCGACGAGCGTGGCTCTCGTTCTCAACCTTTTCACGCCCTCCAAAAAATTCTTTGTGCCATGTAAACACGGGTTCTTGACAGTATTGTCTCCGAACTGTGCCTGTAATCACCGCAAAATTTTGGTTGGATTCACCCACTCCTTGGCTAAAAACTTGATTATAACCCGTTGCTCCACGGAGACATGCACTTCTGTCTTGCTCATGGTTTCTTTTCATACTAAAGGGACTCGAGCGAATTGCGGTCGGTTCTCTCCTCTTCCTAACGGTACATCTGCGCATAAAACTCTTTGAAGGTCACGGACCCCCCGCAATTAAAAAAAATCTCGGTCCCGTTTATATTTGGTACACCCTCGTATTAGTCGCTGCGCATGACAGAAATAGTTAGAGCCATTTACAGGAGACCAGTAGTTTTCACTGCAACCTCCTAATATAATATATATACAGGGTGACATTTTGAAAACTTGCCACCACAATATCTCAGAAAGTTACAGAGATTTTCTAAAAAAAAATACGATTTCGGCAGAGGAGAGGGGGAACCAAAATGATATAATCGGAGACGCACCCACTCCAACTCCCTTAGGGGTAGCCCCCCCAACTTTGTAATCTTAAATAGCAACCCCCCATGTATGATACAGCGTTGGAAAGCTCTTTAAAAATGCTTTACAACAACACCCAATTTTGGTACCTTTCGATGAGTAGTTTTCGCGCAAATCGAGAAAGAAACTGCTAGAAGTAACTTTCGTCATTTTATTTATTAAAGGTCAATTATGTTACAATAAATTTTCGAAGTGATTTCCATCACCTGATCTTACTCCCTGCGATTTCTTCTTATGGGGACATCTGAATCTGTTGTTTTTCAAACTCAACCAGCAAGCATTAACCAACTGAAACAGAGAATTACGCAAGAATGTCGCAAAATTTCAAGAACAACATTTGAAAAAGTTCGAAAAATCAATGGAAATCATTTCGAAAATTTATTATAACGTAATTGACCTTTAAGAAATAAATTGAAAACTTACTTCTAGCAGTTTCTTTCTTGATTTGCGCGAAAACCACTCATCGAAAGGTACCAAAATTTGGTGTTGTAAAGCATTTTTAAAGAGCTTTCCAACGCTATAACACACATGGGGGGTTGCTATTTAAGATTACAAAGTTGGGGGGGCTACCCCTAAAGGGGTTGGAGGGGGTGCGTCTCCGATTATGTCATTTTGGTTTCCCCTCTCCACTGCCGAAACCGTATTTTTGTTTTTAGAAAATCTCTGTAACTTTCTGAGATATTGGGGTGGCAAGTTTTCAAAATGTCACCCTGTATATTTAAATAATGTAGGGGAGACTGTTGTACCTTGGAACGATTATCGAAAATTTTAGTTTAACTGATGATTGGGAAAATATTTATACGGCATTTCTCTCTCTCTCTCTCTCTCTCTCTCTCTCTCTCTCTCTCTCTCTCTCTCTCTCTTCTGCTGAATTGATGAGATAGCTATTCATGTACATAAGATGTAAAGGAAATTTTACAAATATTGATGCCAAGGTGTTTTCTAACATAATTTTTACTAGCTAGAAATTGTTCCAAGGTACAAGAGACCTAATGTACCTACCTTGAAACACAGATAGGTAATAACCAACTAAAAAAATAAACTAAGTAAACGTTCAGATTATTTAAAAACATAAATTTGACCAGATATCATAAATTAACAAAATCACTTGTAAAAAAAAGTACAAAACATTTGAGAAAAAGCAACATAGAATTCAACTAAACTTCTTCTTTTTAATGATGAAAAACTCGAAATATGATTGACAGGATTGACAGGATTTCTTTTTTTTTTACCTTCTTTACTACGCGGCTTAATTGAAAAAATTCTGAAATAAAAAATTAACGTTCTTTATTAATGTTCCAAGGTACAAGATGTGCCGATGTTTCAAGGTACAAGAGGGTTGCAACATTACTAAAAACGGCTGCCTCCGCGCCGAAGCTAAGTTTACAAAGAAAAATAACATTGCATTTTTACACACTATTACACACAAAAATGGTTTAGTAGTTTCAAAGTTACCAGTTCTCAAATTATCTACACACGAATACGATGCTAATTACTTACTTTCTAAAGCGGAGAAACTCATTTTTATTGCACAACTTCAAAATACATCTGTGACGCGTGAAACATGAATGCACTACTGAAGGTCAAGCAAGTGAGGATTATACCTTAATTTTGAGTCGATAAATGGCGATATCTGTCATAAATACGAAGCGTTTTAAGGTACACTATGCTCTAGGTACAACAGCTTCCCCTAGTTTAAAACGCGGAAGAAGTGAAACTTCGATACTGATGGGTAGAAAAGAAAACTAATATCATCTTGAAATGTCATGGTATTACTAGGGGAAGGTGGGGCAAGATGGGGCCATGGGGTAAAATGGGGTACCCGTTATTATTTATGTTAATAGTGGTGCCATCTTTCGAACTACCTCAAAAATGGCTTCGGAATACGCCTATTAGTGTTTGCTGTAAGTCTGGCGACGCTAGTGCCAGTTATTCTCATGTTGTCATAGAATATATATGTCGTGCTATATGTCCTAAGAGATTGCTATTTTATTCGGAGCTGATTTCAGTGCAGTTATCGTAAGTACAGTGCCATTTTAATATAAACTGCATGCCTTTGCTTAATATTTGCTTCTTTATGATTAATATCATGTATAGTTAATATAATTTTGTTTAAAGTGTAAGCAATTTGAACACATTTAATCTCAAAATGTCATGTAGGGGTAAAATGGGGACATATATACGGGGCAAGATGGGGGCGTCTATGGAAGGTCGACTTTTTGGTCTTTCTACTTCTGACTTGAAAAAGTTAGCATATCAGTTGGTGATTCCAAAAAACAAAGAACACCCTTTTAACTCCGATAAAACTGAAGCTGGAAAAGAATGGTTGTGGTTGATTTTTAAAAGAAATTCAAGTTCATCACATTTAGAAAGCCTGAGTGAATATCGGAAGCTCCAGCACATTACTCCTGTGCTGGAGAAGAGGAGAAAAATAACGATGTGGCGCACGTTTGCGTATTCCGTAATTAGTTCCATACGTATATATGGTACCCCATCTTGCCCCGTAGGTGGGGCAAGATGGGGACTTTTAGATGTTTTCATTATAATTCGTTTTAATGTTCATAATCACTTTTAGTCGCTCTTCTGTATATCGAATATAGTCAACAACTTATTGAACAATACGAAGTGCAATTGTTCATTCAATTTCCTGGGAAAATTAATTTTCTAGAAGCAATTGAACTTTAAGTACCCCATCTTACCCCACCTTCCCCTATTGTTGATTACTTGTTTAGTTTTCTTTTCTACCCATCAGTATCGAAGTTTCAATTCTTCCGCGCGTGGCGGCCACACGTTTTGTTTTTTTTTTTAATATCAATTCCTGGATCAACACTTTTCAATAATTAGTCGTATGTTTTATCAGCATTTTTCAAGTCGGCCTTGAACCATAAACGATCACATACTGAGCACACCGAGCCGAAAAGAATTGTTCTTAATTTTTTTATTGAATTCAATGTGAATTTTTTTTGGGTATTAAATGTAGGTAGCGTAAGGAATATCATGTTCATAGAATGTATTCTCAACGACATTGGATCCTCCAGCAACTTAAAAATTTTCTGCATTCTTCAGTGTTTTGGACTGGTGTTGATCTACATTAGTAGATACATCAATATTTGATTGTGTTAATTTTATTCTCCCTCTCCATTCTCGAATTCGTTCTGCATTAGTTTTAGCTGGTGCCTTCGTTATCGCTTTTTTTACACGTTGCCTGTCATTATACTCTTTTGACCGTTCTGTTGCTGTTTTTGCCATAATAATTATAAATTAATACACACACGAAAGAATGTGCAGTGTTCATTGACGTTTACGAAATTTAAGAAATTTATAATTTTTTTGTTTTACTATTTTTCTTCTCGTTCCGCGTTATGTTCTCGTAACTGAAGTTTCACCATTAAACAATGCTCGCTCCGATCGTCTTGGGTCGAAGCGGACCTTCTCCGTTCGGCCGGTAGCGGAAAGTTCATCTATCCAAAGGGAAAGTGTCACTTCTCGCCATGGTGCCGATTCGGTAGTTAAAATATGATGGTATCTCTGACCTGGCGCATCTGTTTGACTGAACGGGGACTTCGAGTGCAGGGCGAGAGGATACGTAAACGCTAGATTTATGATGAGCCCGAACAGTGGAGATGAGACACTGCGTCTCCTCATAATATAAACAATGGCTTTCATCGTCCCAAGAAACCCTCTCGAGCAACACAAACCAGACCTCCTCTGCACAGTCTAAACGGCGATTGATTTTTGCTTCATTTGTTCTTTAGTTAATAATTCTAACAGGTGTGATCGAGATTAGATCTCTTCGGGGTCGTAAATCCCAAAGACACTACTTCGTGACATGACTACTGACCGAACACGTGGAGAGATGGATTTAAACCATATCGGTTAGTTCAAATGATTTAACACTGCACTCATAATATACTGGTGATATATTGGATTCAAAGAGATACAGTACTTCCATGATTTAACCGTGGTTTACAATTAGATACACTGTGAGGTTGTTTTGAGGGAAAGGTGCGGGACTGCGAACGCATTCGCAACGCACGTTCGTCGAAACATACCGACAGCCTCGTCGTGTCGACCGATGTACAGATTAGATCTAGATTAGCGCGTTTTACTTAGGTTGCGATGGTAGTGAGCGGTAAGAAATGACGTAGAAGTCCCCTTGCGACGGAACACATATTAACACATATGAACATTAAGTCTACGCACGGTCCAGAGCGGTGGAATGGAGCAGGGCCGAGAGCGCTGTATGAGTGAGGCACGGTCGAGAGCGCTGGAGTGTGTGGGTTTCGCGTTACGGTTTTTCGTGTCGGCGCGCGCGATTTCACTACCCTCAGCACACACAAAGAAGTCTCACTTCAAAAGTTTGAAATTAAAGTATGTCAAAAACTACTGAAGACATTTTTGTCAGTCTAAAATGATTTCTGCATTCTACTCCATGCAAACAATTTCAGACAAAATGAAACTATAAACTAATGAGAAAAATAAATATGTTTGCTAATCTTATACAGGGTGTTCAAAAAGTCCTGATACGGCTGATTATCTCAACAGGAAATCATTTGAGAGAAAAATGTTTAATACAAAACTTTTAGGATTTTTCCCTGGCTACCCAATGGTCATATTGGATTTGCCCTTGACCATGACCTTCAAGATCTGTCTGTCTGTATGGGGTCATTCCATACCAAATCGGACACTTTTTGGAGTAACATTTCGGATTTTGCTCAAATTTGGATATATTGTAGTCTTTGTCGATGTTTAACCGTATCTCGAAGGATTTTTCAAAATTTTGAAAATTGTTGATTTTACAGCCACTTGAAAAATAACGCTGCTTTTTTTTCATTAAATTATAATTATCAAACCGGTTGTCGGCTGAGAATAATCTTTTGGGTACTAAAAGTGAAAGAGTTGAAAAATCAGAGAAAAATTGCATCGATCAAAAAAAAAACTTTTTTAAATAATTTTATTTGCAATTGATTTAAACAAATGACGTATTTTCATAGCTGGCCACTTTTTAAAAATCTGAAAAAAAGCAAGCATATACTTTGATATCCTCTCTTTAACGACAAACAAACAAAAATAACGACACTTTAAAATTGACGACACAAAAATTAATTGAAGTTAACGCCGCGTCGGCCCCGCCGCTAGCGTGTCGCCAAGCCAGTCGAACCCACCGACCGGTGGCTGGTGGCGGGGCCGACGTGCCAATTCCGACGCGGCGTCATTAAATCGGCGGCGCGGCGGTTCAATTAATTTTTGTGTCGTTAATTTTAAAGTGTCGTTATTTTTGTTTGTTTGTCGTTAAGGAGAGGATATCAAAGTATATGCTTGCTTTTTTTCAGATTTTTAAAAAGTGGCCAGCTATGAAAATACGTCATTTGTTTAAATCAAGTGCAAATAAAATTATTAAAAAAAGTTTTTTTTTTGATCGATGCAATTTTTCTCTGATTTTTCAACTCTTTCACTTTTAGTACCCAAAAGATTATTCTCAGCCGACAACCGGTTTGATAATTATAATTTAATGAAAAAAAAGCAGCGTTATTTTTCAAGTGGCTGTAAAATCAACAATTTTCAAAATTTTGAAAAATCCTTCGAGATACGGTTAAACATCGACAAAGACTACAATATATCCAAATTTGAGCAAAATCCGAAATGTTACTCCAAAAAGTGTCCGATTTGGTATGGAATGACCCTATGTCTCTTATGCCTTCCTAAACTGTTCATCCGATTGCGATGAAACGTTTGGGAATGGTTGGACGCATACCCGCGAAGGTTTCTGAGTTAGTAAATCTTATACAGGGTGTTCAAAAAGTCCCGGTACGGCTGATTATCCCAGCGGGAAATCATTTTAGAGAAAAATGTTTACTACAAAACTTTTAGCATTTTTCCCTGGCTATCCAATGGTCATATTGGATTTTACCTTGACCATGACCTTCAAGGTCTGTGTCTGTATATCTCTTATGCCTTCCTAAACCGTTCATCCGATTGCGATGAAACTTTTTAGAATGGTTGGACGCATGCCCGCGACGGTTTCTGAGTTAGTAAATCTTATACAGTGTGTTCAAAAAGTCCTGGTATGGCTGATTATCTCAGCGGGAAATCATTTTAGAGAAAAATGTTTAATACAAAACTTTTAGCATTTTTCCCTGGCTACCCAATGGTCATATTGGATTTGACCTTGACCATGACCTTCAAGGTCTGTCTGTCTGTATATCTCTTATGCCTTCCTAAACCGTTCATCCGATTGAGATGAAACTTTGGGGAATGGTTGGACGCATGCCCGCGAAGTTTCTGAGTTAGTAAATCTTATACAGGGTGTTCCCCTGATTACCCGGTACGGCTGATTACTCCAAATAAAAAAATAAAAAACATTGTCTATTCGCTGGCCTTAAGATAAATTAATAAAAGAAGTATACTTTCAAATTTAAATTAAATACATGTGTTTTTTAGCGTAGCATGGCTCCCTACCTATAGATATCTGCTAAAAATTCGTCAAATGACGGCCAAAATCAATCCACAATCTACCCGTGCGAAGCCGGGACGGGCTGCTAGTGCTATATAAATACTAAGTATATGTATATCGTCTGCGATCGTTACTATACCGAGAAAGTACTTTATTAATATAGTTAATGAATGTAATTTCAAATACGACGAAATAAATATTTCTTTAGAAGAAGAAAATATACGTTATTTACTTGGTCCAATAAAATGTTTATTTTGCCATATTCAAACAAACATTTATTAACTACAAATAAACCGTCTCCTTGGTGTAACCAATGAAGTAACTTTTTATTAAGAAAACCCTAAAAGCACCAAATCGGGACGAACTAAAAAGGCGTAACATTTCCTAACCTGAGGGAAGCCGAGGCAATTTCCACCGCGCGATCTCTTTGCCAGTTAAATTTTCGGCGCTAGAATTCTTCGCTTACGAGTAGCGGACGAGGTTCGCGCGACCCGCGTGTCACCCGCGTCGCGTAACGTCCACACCGTTTACGTAACGATCGTACGAGGTGCTATATTTTCATGAATGGCGATGGAATTAGAAAGCCGCGATTAGCGGAACGAGTCGCGGCGATGGAGTTAACGAGAAGATCAAACATGGCACGCGCGTGTTTGACCGAAAGAAAGGAAACGCTCGCCGTGGACATTATAGAGACGTTCGTCTCGTCTTCTCCGCGGCTTTTGCTTTACAGGAAGTATGTAGGTATACGAGGATAATTAATTATTCGATCGGTAATTCGTTCCATTACTACATTATTCAACTCTTATAACGAGATAACAACAACGGCGGTAGGTTGACTGTTCAATCGAATTACAAATACAAATACACCCTCTCCTTCCCCTTTCCGCTCATCCAACCACCGTAGTCTACCCTCGACTCTTGGCGAGAAAGAGAGGAGAAGCGATAAGACTCTCGAACATATCGCCCCCTTAATACTACAACTAGGTAACTCAAATTTTTGGTATTTTCAGTTATCTACTTTGTACCCAACTTTGTACGCTCTTTTCGGTGTTACAACGAGATAAGGTCTGTCGCATATTTAAGGTTAAAAATCCAGTAGTATGATACAGTCACTAAAGCGACTAATATATGCATGCAATAAGTGCACAATTTGAATACCGAAAATTCGAATTACCTAGTTGTAGTATTAAGGGGGCGATGTAGCGTGGACGCGAAAATCAAATGTTCGCGGAATCGATGCGACTTTTGCAACCGATTATGCTGATCCACGTGTGGCGCACATCGGGGGCCGTAAAGACGTTCGCGCAAGTCGACGGATGCGACGCGCATGCGTGCACGATGCCTAAAATCGTCGAGCTTTCGCGTGTCTATTTTATTGCAGCGACACACTATATCATAGGAACTTCTAAGACTCGATATAATAATAATATAAGTATGCATAACAAAGATATTTGGTTGGGCGAATTAAAAATAGCGCACTTTCGACCGATCGATTTCGCTCATAATTTATTTTCAAAGAGCTTTATTCAACTCTTAGTAAAAAGGATATCTTCAACGTCAAATTCACAAGTGCAAAATATTTGGTTCGCGTAAGTAAATTCATTGTCGCTTTGATCGAATACTTATTCTTTTAATTTGGATTTTATACCTATCTTTTAATTCCGCCAATAATTTTTCTTATTTGAACTAAAGAAAATGTGCTGTATTTGATATGCATAACGATAATTAGTTATTGAGACATATTTATTTATTACAATATTTCGAATATAATTATCTAAATAATTTGATAGACAATACCTATAGGGTAAAAGTGGAATAGATGCCCCCGAAGGATTGATGCCCCTTCCCCCTCCCTCCCTTTTATTTCGAATATGCAAGCACGATTGAGGCAATGGGGTATTTCTGTTACATCAGTTTACATACTGGGGGCATTCTCACGAAAAGCAGACTATTTCAGTTCTAATTTAAAAAAAAAAATTTAATGGAAAAATGTTAGATTTTCCTTTTTCAAATACATAAAATTAAGCTTTCATCATACAACTACATTTCCGAGATGGTAGATAATATTTAAGCACAAATTAACAAAACAATTAAAATTGGATTTCACGGAGGTGAGACACTGACCAAATTATTCACTTTCGTTCGTGGAATTATCTTTTTATTTGCTTTTTTTAGTCGTTGAGCTCGTGCTTTATATTTTCTTGCTCGTCTTTCTGCTTTACGTAATTTATTTTCAAGATACTTAATTTATAAATTTAGTTTGGCTCTATTCTTTCTTTTAATCTTTCTGTCGCATGCTACTCTACTTCTATAGCTCGAGGAGGATCCAGCACTACTAGGAGTATCATTAAGATTAAGTGCTTCGATCTGCACTGGAGAGAGTTTGGTCAGTTAAACATTTTTGAACAGAAGTATTCACGGAGGTGAGAAATTTTAATAATTTCCGTTACACAGTAGAGCATTTTGAGGTTATCAAAATTACGCGTGGTATTACAGAAATTTGTAGATGTGTTCTACTTATCCCAGGTCAACAAGCAAATTAAATAAATAATGTCTTCTTATAATGTACTAACGGAGGTAAGAAATGATCTTGAACAAATATCTTTTCTTACCTGTTTTATGAAATTATCACAAGCCACTTCAAGATTTACCAATGATTTTAACATTACTAAATCGTGAATACATATAAATTGATACCTTCGCACATCCTGAATAGGTGGAGCAGTATTTACGAGATTTATAGTATTTTAACAAGAAAGTAACGGAGGTGAGATTGTTTTGGCGGACAAGACGGGTTAGTAAAATTCTTTAATTTTCATGAAGATTGAAGAAAAAATTTTTGAGTGATTGCAATTAAACATTATTCTATTTACTTTATAAATATCCTAAAATTGATAATTGGTTTTTAGTTTTCTATAATACATGTAACAGTGTTGGCTTCTGTATGGGCGGACGGTTCACGGAGGTGCGATTTCACCCTCCGTTGGTAGGTTAAAACGTGAAAAACAAGGATTAAAAAATGTCAAAGTATATAATGGCTTAATACAGTTCAATATATATATGTAGCTTTGCTGTTATTTACTCTAAGGCCCAGTTGTACAATGTAAGTTCAGCGCCGGTTCAGCTTGAACTTATATTGTACAACTGGGCCTAAGGGCTGAATGTATAAACGCGGTGAACTGTAGTTCAGCTTGAACTGTGGATCGAGCGTCGTTTTGGTATATTTGGTGTCACACAAAATATACCAAAACGACGCTCGATCCACAATTCAAGCCGAACTACAAGTTCACCGCGTTTATACAACTGGCTCTAAGCCGAACGATGATTCCGTAATTTGTACCGGACAAGGAAGGTCTGCTTTTCGTGAGAATAACCCATTGGTGAACAAAGATATGAAAAATTTATCTATCAACTATTTTAACTGAGTATTTATAATAGTTTCGAGTGGACAGCATAGCTCGTTGTTAATTTCGGGTGAAACTGCCTGCACGAAAATAACGTCTGTAGGATATTCTACGAAGAAAAATTCAACGTAAACGTCATTTTTGCGGGTCAGTAGAATTAACCGATGAAGAACGGTAACTGCAATTTGATTTTAATCTTGTATGTCGGAATAAATATTGGGAAGGCACCTATCCCACCGTTACTCTTTCATTGGAGGATAGATGCCCCACTGGCGACGGAGAATAGATGCTCTACTGGTGAAGGAAGATAGATACCTCTCTATTTCATTAACGATCTACCATACCGATATTCTTGCAGTCATGGAAGATGATACAGTGTAAAATCTACCGATTATTACTTATTTTTTTATTATCAACTTTCTGTGGAAAATAGAAGATGATTTTTCACGCATTCGGTAATGATTGTTGAAAGAAAAATAAACAAGTAGCGAAAAGAATAGCGAAGTCGTCAGAGTCGCGACAGGGAAATAATAGCTCTCTGCAGTGAACTTTCAATTATTTCTGTTTATCTATTTATTGTTAATTGTATTTTCTTTATTGTTATATTTTAGAGTATACAAAGTGAACTTTAACATTAGTCTACGTATTCATGGTTGCATGATCGAAGTGGCAATACCTTTATAACAACTCAATAAAACAAGAATGAATATGGAACCAAAAACATACTTATGCCCCTTCAATAATGCAACCATTGATACATAGACGTATGCTAAGACTCACGTGATATGTAAGACACCAGGTATATTTATTATGAAATTTGTTTTACTCCTCAAATAAATTCTTCATCTTATCAGGCACCCGGGGCATCTATCCTCCTAAGTATGGGCATCTACCGTACCATTTTGGTATCTAGCCTCCAAAATGCTAAAAACGGAATTGCTTATTTCTTTGGATATCTTTGTTTATTTTATCGAAATTCTATTTTTCTATAATATTATAGAAATCGTTATGTTGTAACAAATAGACCATTTATTTACGTTCTAACAACGAATATATTCCTGCATAATTTTTTTTTCCTTGGAAGGAGAATCTGTCTTACTTTTACCCCAGTAAGAAATGGATTGTCGATCGGTAAATTTGATGTGCACATTGCAAACCCAGTTCTCCATGAATAATTAATACAGTATTAATGACTCGCTCTGTATATATAAAGGTCGTATAAACTTTTAAATTATAATAATATGAAATCACAACGAAAATACATAACCACATTTGATAAAATCGTCGTTTTGTCGTATCATCAGTTCATAAGATATTCAAACTTTCGAACTCCAATTACATATATCGAATCACCGTGAAAATCGCCGAATTATTACCTGCCCGAGTACTCAAACTGACCAACCGCCGTTAAACGTGATAAGCACTCGCGCGCCATGAAAGTGAACGTAGAGGGCAAGTACAGAGATTTAAAGTTCGTGGAATCGATTAAACTCTTCTAACCGGTTAGACGCGCCACTTGACAGCCGTGGCAGCGGGGCGTGAGCTTATATCGTTTATTTTACGGCATTGCTTTCGTCTTGTACAAGCACGATCGCGCATTTCATAATCACGCGGAAGTTCTCGAAGAATGCGCGAATATCGGTACGCTGCCTGCGTACTTGGCGCGATCCGCGTCGCGCCGCGTTGAATTTGGCGCGGCTTCAGTGCCACGAGAAAAGGAGGAATAAGAATTCTGCCGAAGGTAAATGTCGCTTCTTGCGTTTCTTATGGGACATGCGGTATACGTGGGAGGAAGGGGAAAAGGGTGGGGGAAACAAAATTCAGAAGGCCTTCTTAGACCTGGTTAGTACCTGCGATAGGATAATAACGGCTTTCCCAGGTCTACTGTGAAAAGTCCGTGTTAGACCTGTTTGCATCTGATATTCACCGTAACTAGGCTATGGAAGGACAAGCAAGGTTTACTTTCTACATTTCACGAAGACCTGGTTCATTCCTTTTAGACCTGCAAACGTTCATTCTTAGCAGGGCTTACCAGGTCAAAATCTTCGACTCGGGAAGGAAGACGCGTTCGTTTCGTTTTATGGTACGAGCTTATTTAACACTAGAACTACCGAATGGTCGCGCTTTATAAGACGGTCGTTTTGGCGGGTGATTATCTCGTTATCCGTGGATTTTTCGTCCACACTGCTATAGAACTTTTTTGTAGACCGAAATGTGCTCTATAAAAAAGTATTCTGCTAATTTTGACAAAAACCTCACGGGTTACGAAATAATTGAGGTTGAATGGAACTCTGAATAAGACACCGCTCAAATTGACCGGTTGCGGTAGTTCTAGTGTTAATAAATGTTAAAATACTATACATTCACCATTGTATTGATCTTATGCGAGCTTCATACATTTCACAATGTGAAAGTTCTCTAAAATAGGAATATGTGTGCGCTGCACGGCGCATGCATCGCGTTGAATTTGGCGCGTCAGCTGCACGTGATGAGGAGAAAGAACATGAAGGACCATTTGTTTCATTTTGTGCGCGAAGCATCAACTGGGATAAAACATTCGATTTCGTATGAGGTGAAGGGACTCTCGAATCGATCGTCCGATCGATCGGACGGATAGGGACGCCAATTGTCATCGTGCCGAGGATCGGGAACACCTGTGGACTGCACGCGCGTATGTAAATCGAGCCGTACGTTTATGCGGTCAATGCTCGCCCCGCTTTTAAACTGCGCGTGTCTGTAACTTGTTGATTCGGTGAGTTTACCTATTGATAATTAGGTAATTGAGTACTTACTCATGTGTAGTGCGATCTAATGTGCACTCGGGTCATTGAATTCGATAGCGATTATCTCGGTCCTCGTGAACTGTCGGCCGAAATTAGTAAAATATTTTTTTAGATTACTTTTTTAAGTTTTCGGTTTACGGTGCCATATATATAATTGTGAGATATAAGTTTGTAAATAATAAGATAATAAAAGTAAGGGGAATGAATGTGATAAATGCATTTTAAGGGTTGTCCATAAATTATGCAAGGCGATTTTGAGGTATTACACCCACCTGCCTCCGCCATATAAGATTCAATAAGATATCTCCTCTTCGCTACTCCCGTCATCCCCCCATATAATATTTCGTAAGAAAATTAAATTCAAGAAACTCAATATAAAAACGTTTTTGGAGCTTCTTACAATTAGTCTAGTTTCAGTTACTGCTCAAAATGCATGGAATCATTTTTAAAAATCTCTCAATGCTATCAAGATCTATTGTTCAGTCTCCTTCAACATTTAAGTATAGTTAATTCTTTTCTATTGTATATTTAAGGCGTAAAGAAACAACTGTAATATTCCTTATATAAAATTGACCTCACCCACCCTCCTCCTAGCGTAAGTTACCATAGAGATTTGTAGGGACCCCTCCCCCTTCCCTCCTCTTATCCGCCTTACGTAATTTATGAACAGCCCCTTAGATTATCACTGTGCTGAAGTATTTTACTTATTCGAGAAGGAGAATAACGTTTTAATTGTCGAATGAAATAGAAAGAAAGACTTCCCTGTTCATTACATTTTTCTGTTACGCTTGTCTTTGCAGTTTCTTCTGAGTTTTTCAAGAGAAATAATAACACGATGAGCTAATTTCTTCCCCCTGGAGTATACTTAGGTGATCGTTGATTATCATATGAGAGATATAAATAGTATAATTATATCTTTCGTTACAATATTAGT
This sequence comes from Xiphydria camelus, assembly GCA_963678675.1. NCBI lineage: Eukaryota > Metazoa > Arthropoda > Insecta > Hymenoptera > Xiphydriidae > Xiphydria > Xiphydria camelus. The sequence continues at coordinate 25,227,538 of OY783192.1, read as the reverse complement.
AATGATATTGGATGAAAGATATGGTTATTACTAGGTTTTAATTGCACAATATTTTATTACTTTTAGTCATATTCTTTATATAATATAAAACCACAGTCTTTCATCTTTATATTAAAAACTAACTTAAAATTCTTTTGCTTCTAAAATGTATTAATATAGATTTATATGTTATACATGTATAGGCTTTTTCGACGATAAGTCACATAGGGACCGTGCGAGTGCGAGTGAGAATATCGATAACCCTGGTGAATGCGTAAGAGCCTCTTTGTCGCATATTCTCTGTCCTTTTCGAACTTAACCAATTTGTTTGTGAGACGGAGAAGCTGTTATGCGTTTATCTGGGTTATTCAGTGTTCTTACTCGCATTCGCACGGTATAGATGATTACGTAAGCATAACTCATACTCCTCCCCCCCTCCCCCCGCCCAAAAAAAAAATTATCAGGAATCATAAGATTCGATTGATCCCCCCACCCCCCACCACCGCCAACTGCTGACGTAATACTTGAAAAGCCACATATTAGGAATTCCAGAATCACGCTACGCTATTCGGTGGTAAAAATGAAAACCAGTGCGAGTATATTATTTCCAATAGTTAGCATTTTGTTAATCGATTTGACGTAAGCGAATTTGCAAATTTCTTGAATTGAAATTTTCATTTTTACGTGTTCTTTTACTACTTCAGGGTGACGCCAGGTAAGAAGTTGATAACTGATCTGTTCGTACTAGTTTCTCATTTTACCACAATGTGGCCAAAAATAAACAACGCCTTCTTCCGAGTTCCCAGTACAAACCTGATATATACCTACCATTTCTCAATTTTTCACAGTGCTGTTATGTTGCAGTTATGTAGTTAAATATAAAATTGTATATTACCCATATCTTACATACAATAATGTAGGTATATATTACTTGAATATCTACTACTCGTAATTTATCCCAAAAGTAGGAATTGAACATTTTCGGAAGAAAATATATATTCTTTTCCACTCTCTTCGGTTACTTAATTAATACTTAATTCAACGAAATAATTGCGTGTCTTCATGATGACGAAACGAAGGAGCCGCGCAAGTTATCGCCACATCGTCAAAGAACGAATCCATCCGCCGTGAGAAATCATCGAAGTCACGATCACGAAAGAAAAGTAGCTCCAATCCGTCCATGAGATTCCCGTTGCTTGCGAGTGGTATCCAACTCATATATCTACATAATTCTAACCAAAGTTGTAAAATTACAGGGGACACTCCTTTCTAACTAATTCTCACCGACCTTTCGACGCCCGCGCAAACTCGTCGAGCCGCGAAAATATATCGCGTCTCATTTCAAGGAGTGGAGTAGCAGTGGCCGGCGCTAACGGATAATTAAGCGAATTAATTTATTCAAGCAAGTCCGAAGCGAGCTAAAGTGTTTCGGAAACTAATGACGCGAAATCCTTTTAACATTCCTCGGGAGCTGGATGCTGAACCAATCGCTCTTAGATACGCCAAACGGGGAAAATCGAGAGTGGCGAGTAGCGAGATTATGCAGAGGTTGGCTGATGTAAAAATATTACCGTTCGTTTCTACGTTTGTTGGAGCTGGTAGCCAAAAAAATAATGAACATAAACTCGTGTCAGAGTAGTTTTATTAATATCATTTGAACTTGAAAAAAATTATGTTTAATAATGAATAATAAAAAAAAATAGGTGATATATTGTGATATAAGTCCCTTGGTGATGACGCTTAATTATCGCAGCAACTAATGATAACGGGGAGCCAACTTTAAGGAGCCCATATTACAATCATCTCTTCCGCCTTATTTTTTAATTGATCATTAAGATACTGGTGATGGATGTAATAATTACGTAGCCACCTATATAGGAATTGCCGGCAGTATTTCAATATAGAACCAGTGGGCTAATAAACGGGACATGCGTGATAGCCTGGTACTCAATATTTACTTTCGATCAATGTAATGAAAATAATTTTCAAAATGAAGTGAATCAATCTTTCTCTTACTTCTCTCCATTTCACTGCACGCAATTCATCGGATAAAGTACAATGTATATATGTATACACTGAAAAGAATATTTCAAAAATGCAGCAATATTTCTTTTTGTATCTACAAAACATTATTTTGGGACGTAGTGGGAAATTTTGTGTTCGAATCGGTTCATCCATTTTCGTGTGTTACAATCAAATGATTCTTCGTGTTGTAATCCAATATTCTTCGTATCAAAGTTAACGCAAAGAATATCAAAATTAACACAACGAATGTCAAATTAACAAAAAGAATTATTTAATTTTAATGTAAAAAATGGGTGGACCAATTTAAAAAAAAATGTCCAACTGTGAACGAACAAAAATTAATTGTTCACAGTACCTAGCTGCCAAAAATCGTCTTGGGAGGTTTATATGAATTCATGCCGCGACATATGTACGTTTTGAAATGCACGTGACATGGCCCAAGATTTTCGATTAACAAATGATAGAAAGTCTCTTTCAGAAAGTAAAATCTCGTTAAAATCCTAGAAATTTCTGAGCCCTCGAACTCGGAACGAGGATTCCTACATGAAAGGTGGGAAATAAATCAACATCCCGCAAAGTCGAAAATCCTCTTTAAAAAATTCTATTTCGACTTTCGCCGAATTCTCGACTCACGGTGCCTCTGTGCAGCTCACGTTTTGGGACGTACTATACGTGACATATCATGGGCCTCTAGGATACCGAGGTGGGTTTCTTTAAATGGTAAAACGCCGTTAAAAGGCCTCCAAGGTATTACGAGACCGAACCGGCGCGAGCCTCTTGCAAAAGGACAGGGGCGGTAGTCGCCCCTCGTTAACATAATAACGATCCGTCAAAATCCCGTCGATGCGATTTGGAAGCCGGTGAAAGTCACTGTCGTCTCGAATAGTTGAACGATCGGAATGAGACAAATTTCGTCCAAACTAAACTAGGTACCTACTTTGTTAACGGCAATTTTTGAAAGACCTCCAACTGATCTGAAAAATTACTAACATTAAATAAATAAGGTGTCCTTTATACTCGAGGTATGTAAGTACTATAACCACACGTCAAGTCTATAAAAAGGACTAAGTCTATTTTGTATAGTCTACCTACACATAACGTGCGGTTTTACACAGACTCCAAAAAAATACTATATAGTACTTACACATAACTCGAATATAAAGGACATCTGATTTATTTTATGTTAGTAATTTAATAGATTCCTAACACTTATTCAAGTACATACCTATTATCGATACCTTACTTTGAAAACCTCGTAAGTGCAATTTTTGACAAAAATGCCATTTATAGCTTACTGTATTCAGATTTTAAACCTTAACGCAGTAAGCTATAAATGGCATTTTTGTCAAAAATTGCACTTACGAGGTTTTCAAAGTAAGGTATCGTTATGTAAAAAATGTAATTATTTTTGCCTTTTTAGTGTTTGTTGTTCTTTAAAGCCGTTTATTATTATTTTTTCTTAAAATTTAGGTACTTATTTCACTATTTTTAGTGGGCGAGCAAGAAGGATATATTGGTGTAAAAAAAATAATCATCTAAATCGGTCCAAATATGACAGAAATATGAAGTACAACGTATAACATTTGCCAAGGTCAAAAGCTAGATGGGTGACTACTAGCATGCCACTAGCGTTATTGACTTGTTTATCTGTCAGTCTCTAGTTGAAATGTATACTATTACTAAACTATTGCAATGATTGACAGTGTGTTGCTGTTGTCCGTTTAGGAGTTCCGTTCTTCGTCTCCGAAGGTCTTCATCAGATCTTCATCAAACTTATATGGGACCACCCTGATGGTACACCCTTTTAAATAAAAAAAAAAGAATCATCGAAATTTGTTCAGATTTGATGAAAATATGAAGTAATATACCTAAAAAAAACATACACATCGAATTGAGAACCTCCTCCTTTTTTGAAGTCGGTTAAAAACTGAATTCCTTCGAGCTCTATAACGAGCAATAATTTTAAAGACACCATACTGAAAAAAATTCTTCAACTACCTGAAGCAAAACAGGATGCAAACAGACCCACCTCACAATCAGACTTCTTAATTCATGTGTGCAGTGCACTGAAAAAATAACCTAGTCAATTTAACCAAAATCAGCAAGTTGACACGCCATCACTCGCGGATGACTACGCATGCGCATTCACGCTTCTCCGGTGATTCTATTGGACGAGGAGACCCACGGGGGTGCTCATGCAAAACTCGCAATTTTGCTACGGTAGGTTTGATCGCGGACATATGGTAGGTACACATATGTGTGGTCCTCAGTACAAATAGAATTTTTCAAAAAATTTCACAACCCATCGAAGCGTTAACGTAAACGTCACCCTAGGGATTCGAAACCATTCAAGAAGATGAAACTAAAGAAAGAAATGTGCAACGGTGCAAGAGACAGGTACGTTGGGGCTAAGCTGTAGACCCGAGAGGCAGAGGAAACAGTCTGTTTCTTAAAGAGTAGCGGATAACCTGTCCGCCTGCTTCGAGATAATCTGACTGGTAGACAGCTCTTTGGTTAATTGGCACGTACGAGACAAGCGAAACGATCCTTTTCGAGGTAAAAATGATGTTTCGGAAGCCTCTGAAACCTTGACTCGACCACCGCAAATATCGTCGAGTATAGCTCTCTCGTTCAAACTTTCTGTAGTATAATTTAAGTAATCTTAGATCATATAATGAATATGGGGAAGGAAAATGTCGACAAGAGGAAAATAAATAAATTGATAGATAGATAAATTATCGGAGTAACACTTCTTACCGTTTTTTTTCTAGAATTAAAAGTACCTATCAGTTTAAATTACATAATCGAGAGAGAGAGAGAGGGTAATTATTACACTCTCTGAAACAGAGGAAAGTTGCCTACGTGGTATCACCACCTCAATCGTACCACCATTGATTTTCTGTGAAATATAGTCCTCTACTATCTCTGTCTCATAAAAAGAAAGTAGTACTCATCGAGCCTACATAAAATGAGAGAAACAATAATCGTTTCTACTATAAAAATGATGTATCAAGAAAGGCCCTCGAACCACAGCTATATATTCGGCCGTTATACAAATGTCGTCGAGTGACTGACCCGAATTTTCGATTATCCTAATTTAGATAACCTCGATTTATATAATGTATTCAGATAAAAATTTATCTGAAGCACTAAACGAATGTTCACACAAACAAAAGAAAAGAAGTCGACGAAGTAAAAATACATTCGATAAATATTGAAATATTTATTTGAAACAAATAAACATTAAGCAAATGAAGAATATTTTATTTCTGTAATGAAACATGTTTACTAAAGCTCTAAATAAGTATTTATTCACTATAAATAGTCTGCTTTGAGTACATATAATGGAAGAGGAAACTGTCGCCGAGGAAATATGTACATACGAGTGTATATCATCATATATACATATTATAATTAAATACCTATTGGGTAATCAGATCGAGGAATAAATGAAACTATCCGCTTTAAGTTTGGATATACGGTATACAGGAACATTCCATCCACGGAATGCGGCAAACCTTGGCAGAATAAAAAATCACACTAGTCTGTATCATCAAAAGAGCAATTACTATACTGCAATAGTCCAAATCAACGAACAGTCTACCGAATCCGGGAACAAATAACGGTAAGGCAGCTCTTTATGTAATTAATTATATACGTGACATACGAAGCGATCCTTTCCGTTGTAAAAACGGTTTCAAAAGGCCCTCGAATCTATCTGTTCGGACGCTGCAGATGTCATCGACTGACCGACCCGAGTTTCCTAGTAACCCCGTTTAGATAACCTCGCTTCATATGATGCACTGTGGGAAGAATTTATTTGAAACGAGTGAACGTAATTTATGAATAAGCGAAGCAAATATTTCTTTGGAAGCAACATATATTTGTCAACCGTCGCAACAATTATTTCATTCAAACTGCTAAATTAAGACACCTGTATAAAAAATAAGTATCCCTCAAAATTTAAATCGAGCCGAGAGCATAAATCAGAAATAAAAAATCTGACCCTTCCGACGGACAGGTATAACAAAACTCACGAGTAATAAGTTCACACGTGGGGCACTTAATTACACTCATCCAGATACGAATCCCATTAAACCCGCCGGGGGGTTTATCGGTTAAAGTAAATAAGCGCGTTCTCCTTTCGATTTTTTGCCTCGACCTTAAATCGCATTCAGGCACCCTCGACTTTTATAATGGCTTCATCCACGTGGTGCATTTATAGCGAATCATGGGATGGGTGGTAACGTGTTATTTAACGGGTCGCGATGATCGGCGTGAGAGTCGATAGGCGCCGCAAAATTGCTTTCCGCGTTCTCAAAAAATCGCTGAGCAAGTGGCGAGAGAAAAGAAAGGCAAGAGTAATCACCTTGATTAGCAGTGTAAACAAAATTACGACGGAGTCGCTATCTTCCTTTTGGCTCGAAGGGGAAAAAAGACCTTTCAGAGTCTTCACACGCCCGAGCGATTACCTTCCCTTTCGTCACCTCCCTTTTTAACCGATCTTTCCACCTCGCTATCTCTCGATTCTCTCTCTCTTGGAGGTGTTTTCTCTTGACTGCGTTATTACTGTGGAATAAGTTGTTTGTTTGCGTTAGGAAGGCTGGTTTTTTTCATGGCTTCTTGGTGAGATTTTAACCCAGAGTGGTAGAAATTATTTGAGAAGATTTTTTTCATCGTATAATACATTTTTCTTCTCTGTATTTGGATTCAATTTTTTAAAATTCCTTAGTTTAGTCATTGCTATTACTCCTTTGTAGATCGTTCTTTTAGACGACCGTGTCCCAAAGTAGATAAATGTTTCTTTTTTCTTTCTTTCCTATATTCCCATAACACATGTGTGTGTGTCGACCGAAATCCGACCGCGCGATTAGACAACCGGGAATGTTTGGCAGTTACCCAAAATATCCCTCCAAAGAAGACACTTGGGCTTCTGATTCCCCCGGCTATCGACACTGATACTGTACGAGGGCCATAACAGTCACCGAGATGATTCGCGAGCCAGCCGTAATTCCGCGAACTAATTTGTCTGTTGGTACGCGGCGACAGGCTGCAAAATGATTAGTGGGACCGAATAATCGCGCCTCGTGTGAAATCGTGAGTCGTTGAAAATCGTGACTCATATATGGCCGCAGAAAGTGGTGGAAGCAACACCCGGCTCGTAGGATAAATTAAGAGCAACGTTCTCGGTCGATCATCCTCGTCCCTTGTCTACAGTGAATTTACCGGAATTGCGATGACGCGTCATCGAATTTTAAATTTCGCTGTCTGTATATATCTCATATACATATTTTCTAAATGTATAGGTAAAACAAGATATTTTTCACCAAATTTGTTGAGTAACTTTTGCCACAAGTTCTACAGTTATCTGCAGGAGCAGATAGACACTGATCTTGTCAACATATCATGGGCAGTTTTTCACCAGATCGTCACCAGGGTAGCGCGAATTGTAATAATCCTCGAGGTGTCCCTTATGGAAAAATACTAATGAAACACTAATGTGAGTACAAATGGAAACTAGTCAGTGTTTATTAGTTTTTCATCAGTAACTATGAGTGATTTGATCAGTGATTGTATAGTAATACGTAATAACACTCATTGATACTCATGACAACTAAACAGTGCTCACCAGTGTTCAATGGATCTTAACTAGTGCCTCATAGGCATGTGATTCTCGTAACGTATGAACACTAATGACAACTTACTCCTCACTAATTCTTTAGTAATATTGAATCGTTACTTGATTAATGATCTTAACCATCTAAGGACGACGACTATATTTTCGTTACGTTTCAATCTGTTTACAATTACGACGGTGATTGGAGATTTTTGGCCCGGCACTGGCTATAACTTATTCGTTATACTTAGTTTCCAAAATTATAAAAAAAAATCTTCTTTTCCTGATAAAACATCATTTACATATGTTAAAACTACCAAAATAATCTGATAATAACTTTTTTTCACAAATTTTATGCTGTGGAAAACTTCGTCCTTAGAGGGTTAAGGATCCTATACTAGTTGGTGAAATCGCCATGTTTTACAAAAACTCTTAGGTACATGCAGAGTCTATCTGGCTAATGAACATCTAGTGATGTTAATAAGAACTTAGATCCAATCTGATTTCCAAATAAAAATGATTTCACTGACGAACTATAATACTTCCGGTAAAGGAGACCATTAAATTATTACACGCGTGGTCTCCGTTTTTCACGGTAAACTATTGTAGTTCAGTAATTAATGACTTGCTCATTCTGAAGAGATATGCCGAATGAGCCTCTCTTGCATTTCCCAGCGTTAGACTGTCATCGCTTTATGCGGCGACTTAGCGTGGAAACCGAGAAAACGCTTTCCGCTATAAGCTATCCACGAAGAGAAAAGCGTTGCAGATTCATGTAAAATGAATCGTTACTTCAAACGAGTATAATGTAACATGTCTAATTAACCTTCGATCAACCACAACTAAGAAGTATTCCATTCTGTAATCTACGATTCCTCAATTCTCAAATAAAACTTGTCCCACTCGGATAGTTTCTAGAAAACAAATATGACTGATGGATACTGCGCTTGTACGAATAACAAATTGCACTCAACGATAAAGAAGACGTACATAATTCAGAACGATATTAATTGGCCAATCCCGAGCAAAATAAAAAGACAGGCTCGCTCAAAGAATAGCGACTCGTCGGGGCAATGGTTGATGGCGGTACGAATTGGGGCGAGACGAGAATAAGTATAATATATGAAGAATAAACGCGCGCGATCCCCACCGCGCGTCGAGATCGCCCCCTCTATCCGCGCGTCGGAGGCACCGAACGAAGGCGAGAGAGGGCAAGAATTAAACTTCGGGCACCCCCCCCCCCCCCCCCCCACGTGCGAATATCTCCGGTCGAAATCGTAAAGCGGCGTTTTTAATCGCGGCCTATACTCGTCGGATCTTCGCAGGTCAGCAGTCTGCTCTCCCTCTCAGCTCGCGTCGCGTCATCGTCGATCAGGCTTTTTGATCTCTCCCGCGGGTCGTGTGGTCGCGCGCGCGCGGCTATCGTTACCGACTCCGCTTTATTATTAGAACTGATGCGCGAGGAGCACGCCGTCTATTTATACGGGAATTCCCGCGAACGCGTAGATGCCGAGCCACGGCGTCAGTATGCACGAGAGTGGAGGATTCGCTGATATTTGGGGTAAGCACCACTTGAAGAGCGTTATCAGTTCCGAGAAGGGACGCGATACCGCGCCGATAACCCATTGGCCCGAGCATTTTGCCCCGGTACTTTTGATAAACAAAATAATAGGATCTCACGGTATTCCATTTTATCTAATTGTAAGCTACCGTCAGGCGCGATAATGTGTGTACGGGAGTCGGACGTTGGTAGATCGAGCGAATTTGTTCCCTCCGATGGACTTATTAAGCGTCGATTTGGATAGATTACGTTCAAATGAACTAGTATGTATACGATGCTTGGGTGACTCGTTAGTTGGTCTCGGGTTAATGAATTGAGTTTAATCGTGAAAGTATAACGGAAGAGTTTCAGTGGAATCGTTTAAGTACCAGCACGTGGCCAGCGCAGAGTTCTCCGCGCGCGGGTAGAAATTCAACCTCGGTAGGAGTTTACTGTGATCGAGGAACCCGATAGAGTCTCGCACCAACAATGGAGAAATATTTTTTTGTCACTAAATGAGTACCTGTGACAAGAGCATCACAGCATGTGCGAATGCATTGGCAATATGGTCTTAACTTGGCTGTACCTATACTCTCTTAACTTAAATCGGTGAAAATCACAGAAAATCAGTGAAAAGTCACTGAAATCCAGCAAATAGAAGGTTACTGAAATTACAGTAAGCTTATTGAAGTGAAACTTTTGAAGTGAAACTTCTTATGCGACGTCGGAGCGTTTAAAACGCTGTGCGTTAAATATCTAACGCTCCTGTGGAGGGGGTACGGTACCGTGGGCCCACTATAGGTGGAAATGGTTTATGGGCGCGCGCATATAAACGAACCGCTGTGCTAATATCCCGTTTGTCCGCTAGATGGCGAATATTCTCGGATGCAAATTTATGTTTTAGTATTTATAAGAGCGATGTTGAAAAGTGTAATTGTTATCACTCCATGGCTCAATTTGGGCTTTGATCAAAGTGTATTCACATCGTACGTCCTCATCTATCGTTTAGCTACTACTCAATATATTATCATATACATACCTAATTCCAAAGCGGCCGCCCTTCACCATCCTGTAAAATTAAGAATCATGCTATTGGTATGGTTATTATCTATAATATAAGTATTCATCTGAGTTAGCAACTATAATCTATACTACGGTATCACTATTATTACTATTATTGTTATCAGTATTATGAATCAATTTAACTTACCCTAAATAACCTGCCGGTGATATAACATTATACGTCTGATCTGTTTACTATTAATTATGCTACGTTATTATTATTATGGGCTATTACATATGGCATACTTACCTGTTTAGTTAAGTTACGTGTTACCCACCGTACTGTGTATCGTCTTGTGTTGTCCGTGTGATGTCCTGTCTGTGATCTGTGCGGTGGAGCGGGTACCCCCTGGACTGGCCGGTCTCGACCCGCTGAAAGGTGGATCGAGGGGTGGCTAATCCTGGGGTGCCACTGGATTTCTGTTTTGTGGTGTCCTGTCCTCTATCCCTATCAGATAATGGCGCCACATCCCCCGACCGCAGGACGGCGGGGGATTACCTTTATAGTAATGTAAGGGCCCGCCGAAATTAATAAATTTACTTTCGTCTGCTATGGCGGGCCCCCAATAGTGGGGGGTGGATAATTAGCCACCCCCCTTATACTTTTATTTGTATTAATATTTATGTTAAAATTTATATATTTCTTTTTTTGTTGGCGCCTGCGCCATTTATATTACCCCCGGAGGAACAATGCTCCTCACATCTTTATTGTAAATTTATATAATTTTCAATAAATGGCGTTTTATCTGTTCTTATCAGCTTAATATCTGATACACTCCCGATTCGGGAGTCGGAATATTAAACTGATTTTTAAATTTTGGAGGTAGGTGAGGTTTCGGGAGCTCGCTCCGGCCTTGCTGCGAGTTGTCCTGGTACTGCAGTGCCTCCAGGACCAGCCCATTAGTCTTTTGTAAATGTTAGTTACTTCCTTGGGAAGATTTGAGGTCGGTAAGGCCACCCACCTTCAGTGGAAAACACATTCCACAGGAAAAATCAGTTTAATATTCTGATTTTACCCTCGGTGACGCGCGGTGTTTGAGTTCTAACCCCTCTGACTTGCAATTATTCTGGGTCCTTTACACTCATTTTAGCTTAGATTTAATTTCTAGTCACATTCCTTCAGTCGAGCCTCTTACACTCGCTGAAGGAATTTTCTAAGTATTGATTATAGAGTTCGATTTTCGCGCTTTGATCCCACGCTCTGCCAGTAGCGATCAGTAGTTAGTTTCGTGTTCACTTTCCCTCAGTGTGAAGGCACAGACACACCAAAAAAGTATTCGCGAACTCTGATCGCTCAAACGTTTACAAATGTTCGCAAATGTCGCTGTAAATATTTGCAAACTTCAAACTTAATTTATTTTAAATACGTAAAATGTGTGTAAAACGTGGCAACATAGCAATTCAACGTTTGTAAGTTGGTAGCAAATCGGTAAGTTAAACAGAATTCCCGTTCGACGGACAACGCGTTGAAGCGGTTCATGACGTCTGTTTATAACCTCAATCTCAAGTTAGCGAGTATATAAACAGACGTAAAAGAACTGCCAAGACATGTATAATTTTTCACGTGCTCAAACTTTCCGATGAAAAGGAAAACTGGTTAGTGAGAAAGAGCACGCTTCGCGCCAATAACTTGTGACGTCACGTAGTGAGATGTTGCCACGTTTTTGCATATGGCGGACGAGTACATGAAACTTTTGAATTTTTCGACAGTTTTTTCTTTATATTAAAAAAACTGTAGAGTGAAAATTCTTTATAATTTAGTAAAAACAAGTTCGTGTGGTGTTGAAACTTATTTCATAATTTTCAGAACTTTTTTCGGTTGAAAATCACAAGTTCTGTGTATTTGAAATATGCTCCCCCTAAGACTCAATGCTAATCTCGTAAGTTTTAAAAATTAATTACGAGAAAACTGTAGGATGAAATTGTTTGATTTTTTTTCTTATTAAAATGAATTCACAAGTATTTAAAAAAAATTTCAACTACGGTTTCTGAGAAGTCATTTCTCTGACGATCCTCCTTAACTTTATTAATTACCGATTCATTATGTTTTAATAATCAATTATACTCGTTTCCAGATAGAAGATAATGCTAAAACATCGGATTTGGACGCCATTTTATTAATATGGCCGTGCTATTGTTATCACTACGATCCTGAAAATTTAGTATGTTGTTCAGGATGTGAAACTGAGCAGAACTACCAAATTTAAAAACTGAATTATTTTAGGGAAAGGCTCTTTTTAGCTCCCTGTTGCTTGGGCTACAAGTCGAATTACTGGTCGAATGTTCCTGGACGCGCAAGAACCCGTCTACACCGACGTTATACCGAAAAACGGCGAACAACGAAAATCCTTTGAAGTTACCAACATCTAGTGGAACAGCCGCGAACCGCGCCGAATGTTTGCGAGCATTTGCGAACGTTTGCGAGATGCGCGCATTATTGTCCACACCAATGGTTGGCAAACGTTTGCGAACGTTTGCGAACGTTTTGCGCGGCCGATGAGTACCCGTCTTTACGTGTTAATTTATTTTTGAAGTGAAATTTATTATGTGACGTCAGAGCGTTTAATGCCGGCAGTACACGCTCACCGAGAGGACCCGAGATCATGCGAGAGCGAGCGTGTAACTGGTGTTCTCGCCTCGCCCTCGGAGCGCTCGGTCTAGAAGCGGTCTCCAACACGAGTCAAAGGAAGCGAGAGTGTAAGACCCAATTGTACAATGTAAGTTCAGAGCCGGTTCAGCTGGAATCGCCGTTCTTGGTATATTTTGTGTCACACATAATATACCAAGAACGGCGGTTCAAGCTGAACCGGCTCTGAACTTACATTGTACAACTGGGCCTAAGTGGGAGGTATACACGATGCTGTCGGTCTCACGTCTCCCTACCTGGGCGTCTCGCGCTCGGGTATCGCTTATTGGGACCGTGCAACACCCATACAGTAACACCTGGCAGCAGTAGTCGGCGAAAAATCCTGCACTTTTATACAGTACCAAATACGATAAGAATATAGAAATCCTCGGCAAAACCAATTAGTGAACAACAATATGAATGTTTTTCATCAGGTGTATTTTATAGCAATTATTTATATGTATAGAATTGCAATAAATAGTAAGTATAACATTTAGGACCGGTTTATTCACCTTCAGACACGTTGTGACTGCCATATAATGTACTTACCCAGCAGCGGTGGTGGCTGGCAGTCAACGTGTTATAGGTATGGAGAGACGTGCCGACTAACTTCAAGCCTTCACCACTAGTTGCGCACGATCGTTCGCCGTATCCCCTCCAAGCAGTTGCACGGTCCCAATATAGGGTGTCGTACATGTCTCGCGAGAGTATTGCCGATCGGATATACCGGTGTATTTAATAATTAAACACACCGGTATATCCGGTATCCGGTATCCGGTATCAGGTTTCCGATGGTCGGAATTCTGATTATCGATCCTTAGCAATCAATATCACCGCGATATGTACAGGGTGATTCATAAATAAGTGGCAGAAATTTAATATGTCATAGATCTTGTCGAAATATGAAAAAAAGTTTAATGAAATTTTTTTCTACGCCTCACCGTTTAGAACACACAGGGTGTTAAAATTGACTATTTTAAAAAGTTTTTCAATATCTTTTGTGATGGGCGCAAAATAATTTTACGATATTTGGTATATACAGGGGTTCCTTGAGACAAGGAATCGAAATTTGATGACCTTTTTGTTGAATGTTGTAGGGGGCGCCACATGCAAGCCTTAATGTTATTACAAATCTCTCAACTTTTTTGTGCTACACTGTATGTGACTTTTGACGAAATAAATTTCTTCTTAAAACCTCTTAACACCAAAAATGCACACTTGTTTTATTTCGATAAATCCATTCGTTTTCAAGATATTTGCAGTTTACTCTGTCGTAGCATACTAAAATGCCTGTGAAATTTGTCCCAGACTTAGAGGTGTTAAATAAAATAACAAAATCATAAGAGAACTCAATTTTCATTAAAAATACATAATGAAATTTTAAAGGGACAACTTTTTTAACACAAAATTGTTTTGCGCCCATCAAAAGATATTATTGAAAAACTTTTTAAAACATTCAATTTTAACACCCCGTATATTCTAAACGGTGAGGCGTAGAAAAAAATGTCATTTAACTTTTTTTCATATTTCGACAAGATCTATGATATATTAAATTTGTGCCACTTATTTCTGAATCACCCTGTAAGGTAGACTGGGTACGATTGAAAGAGTGAATATTTTCGAACCGTGTGTGGTAAGGTGGGGTGTACAAGAGACGAACAAAGTAGACAACAAGGCCGAACACGAATTTCAGTATTGCGTGTCTCAAAGCGTACTGCAATTGTTTATAGGAGGCCCTATTGTGTTTGAAGAAGTAAAAGTAAATATTTTAGTTCGAAGATTTTGGCAATTATTAAGGCTTTTATTAAAGTGAGAGTATTGAGTGTTTTTTTGTGTTTGAAATGAAGCTTGTAGAATATGGCAGAGTGATTAGTTTTAGTGTGAAATTATTGTCACCATTACTATAAACTGTTTTGCACATAATGGGGGGTTGGGTACGGTTGAAACAATATCATATCGGATTCCTTGTGGATGTGGACCCCATGTTTGGATCCCTTTTTAGCACAAACAACGCAGTTACACCACATGAACTTGGTATCATTTTACAGATAATTGCTCTCCCTATCAGTAGATATCAATTACTAAAAACTTTATTACCTACTGTTTTTGTTTTTGCAAAACAACACAGTCACATAAAAAAAAGTGGGGTATACATTTGATGCGATATATGTTATGCGTAGTAATTTTGCCTCCTAATCACGAATCCGGTGTCAAAATTTATCTATCACATCACTTTTTTTTTAATCTCAAAAAACCAGCCAGAGATCATGATTTTCCAAAAGTTAATGGACTTAAACCAGATTCGGTATAGGTGGTTTTTTGGGCCGCTGATCACGAATCTGAAGTCAGTCAAAAAAAGTGCCCAGAACTCGGAAAAAACCATGCCGCAATTGAAGTAAGTATATAATAACATTGTTTGGTCAACCATTAACAAGTTTCCAAAAGGAAATTTTGATTCCTTAACCTCTCCGGCTGTAGTGAGTTACGATCAAAAAAGACGAATATTGTTAGAGTTGGGTCACTCGTGTAGTCAGAGTTGGGCCACATCCTTTTCTTTTTCTAACAGTGAAATATTATTTCTTAGCATGGTTTTCGCACCGTTAAACATTAAAATAATAAATTGTAGAAATAAAAGTCTCATTTTATCACTAAAAAATAAATAAATAACCATTTTTGCAATAACAAAGAGTATGAAAATTTGAATTACAGATCAAAAAATGCTTTATTTCATGTTTTTCAAACCTTTAAACACTAGAATAAATTCTAGAAATAAAAGTCTTCTTGTATGACTTGAAAATAAATAAATAACCATTTTGTCAATAACAAATAATATAAACATTTGAATTTTAGATAAAAAATTGCTTTTTTCAGTGTTTCTCGATACAAGCGAGTCTCCAGAAGGGCCAATTACACAATGCGGAGGATATTTCCCTGGCCATTAAAGCCGTAATCGTGGGTCAAGATTCAGTGAGAGTTGCAGCAGGTCAATTTAACGTGCCACGCTGAAGTTTGACGCGGTACATTGAAAAAGTGTTGCAGAAATATAATGACCTTCCCGCTGTCTCGTGAGGACTCGAAGACGCCTCAAAAGCGTAAAATATCGAAAAAAACGGACGCGAAACCACCGGCGAAACGAGGCCGCCCACCGAAAAATGCACAAAAGAAAGTAACCTCTGATGTGTGACGATGCCGATGTCGATTTTTGCATCATTTGTCTCGGACCAATGCCCTCGAAATTGACAAAAAATAATTCGATCGCTTGCATCGATTGCGGAAGAGAAGTGCACTTGAAGTGCGCGAAAATAACAAAAAGTTATTTTTTATGTCAAAATTGCGACTCAGATTAAATTAATTTTCTGAGTTTTTCATCGTGAATATGTCAAAATGTATAAAAACCAATAAAATGTTGCATACCATTCCATAAAAACCGGTTTCAGTACATATTTCATGTAATTTCAGTGGTGGCCCAACTCTGACTGCAATGGCCCAACTCTGACTACTTTTTTTTTTTGTTTTCTTTCGTCAATAACTTTTTTTTCCGATGTCGCAGCAAGTTGCCATAAATATATATTACAGATAAGGGTTTAAACTTTAGAATTAAAAAAAATATTTAGGAATATTCAAATTTTTGAAAAAGATACAGAGAATAATCAAAAAGTGGCCCAACTCTAACGACATTCCCCTACACATTTTCTTAATTTGATATTATATTACAAATAAAACACCGGGTCTACTACACCGGGCAAATGGTACTTCTCATTAGTAGATAGAAATACGCTCTTTTTCATTTAACGTATCTCGATCATCGATTGGTTTATTAATGACAATGCTATTAATGATATAAGCAAAATTGTTTCAACCGTACCCAGTCCCCCTATATTAAAGTGAACTGGTTCTTTGTAATAATTTAATATTCTTTTTGTTAGTTTTAAGACAAAAAATGTTGCATTTTAACGTACAAAAAAAATGCGTGCACCAATTCGAACGCAAAATCTCTAACTAAATAATGTTAAATTTGAGTCGACAAATTATAGTCTTAACCCCAAAATAATTATGAAAATAATTAATTATTCTTGGGCTAAAGTACCAACATTTGTAAAGTTTATCGTAAGTATCACTACGCACCAGAAAATTTTAAGTTCTAGGATACCCACCTGATTTATATATTAAAATCGGCTGATTTTATATATTTCATTGAAAATAAAATAATTAATTTAACTAATTGTTTACGTTAAATCCATTGTCCACTCAATTTCTGTATTAAAATCAACTCTCCCTCTATTCAATATAACCGATAGAATCGATTGGCCTTAACATGAAAATTAGATGAACTTTCTGAAATATAAAATTGTCTACTGTGTATACATTGGATCTCACCACAGATTGAGAGAATTTTTAGTTAAAAACGTGACGTAAATTTTTATTTGACGATTTAATTTCTCGATAGTTAATACGAGATTTGCGTATCTATATAAAATGTTATAATGAAGTATCGAATTCTCGAAGAGTTACAATAAATTAGGGTAAAAGTAGGATGAACGCACTAGTTGAAGTGCAAGTTGAAAATTGATTGTCTTTAAAACAATTAGATTGTCTTTAAAAAAAGGTTTGTCTGCGTTTTTACCGAAAAACAGCTGCTTATGAGTTTTCACATCCTATCGTTCCTGTGTTTTGAGATAATCGCATATAAAACAGACGCTGGGGGCGTTTACCTATTCCACTTTTGCCTTAATTGTACACTGAGAAAAAAATGTAGTAAGTAGGATATTTGATTAGATTAAGGGTCACGGGCGGGGGAACATAGATCTAGTTACTTGAACTAATAATTTGCTACAATTGACTATAGCTTGTTTTCATCAAACAGTTTCTAATCATTATAACCGAATTATTTAATTCAAATAACTAAATTGACGTTCCCCCGCCCGTAACCGTCAATTTAGTCAAATCTATTTCTTTATACCTATGCTTGCGAAGTTGATCGAGTATTTCTGATACTAGGTAGGTACCATATACAGTATCGAATCACGAGGGCTTTGGATCCTCCACAGAGAGTCACTACGAGACGACTAACGATCCGAGCTGACTGCACGGAGGTTCCACATGGGGTCAAGGTAAGCTCTAAGGGGCCTGATGTAAGTTCCGTGTGTCTAGACCACATACGTCTTCTTTAACCCTGTGTTCTCGTGGGGTTTATTACACGTTAAGGGTCCGAGGAGCTTCGGGGAGGAGGCGAAGGCGGATCGTCAGCAATCGCGATTGAATCAGAGAGAGCATGGATCCTCGAAAGCTGCAAGCCAGCCTTGGCTTGGCGCAGATAAACTTTAACGAATGACAGATATTTTTTTGCATAAACAATCATTCCCCGAAAACTATCTGCTGTTTATGGATAAGAGTGGATCGTTAAAGCCAAATCGCTTTTCATGGAATTCTGCTGGAATGCATATAGGTACCTACATACATACGACTCGCATGCATACACATACATACGAGTACTTCGTTGTTTTGCAAATCGTGATGCACTTAGATGCATGAGGGTTTATAAAGTAAGTACTGACGGATCTTTTTTGGAAAACGAAGGGAATAATTTTCGAAAAGATGTGCATAAAAGTGAATTTTTGCTTTAAATAAAATAACTTTTGACATTTGTTTCATATAATTTTTACACTTTTTATGTTTTTTCTCTCTTTCAGTAATTAGAATTATTAAAATAACCGAATCTCTTGTCTAATAAACCTTATTATTCGTACCTAGAATTGCAGAATAGTGATACCATTCCGATCAGCTTCAATCGCTATTAACTCGACAACTATAAAGTTTTAAGCTTAACTAATACTTTTTTGAAAGTCACGTTTCAGTCTATAAAAAGGCATTTAATAAACTCCAGCCATAAGTCCAAAGGTAGCGAGGTAAATCGTGATTGAAATTAATTGGAATACCTACTACCACTTCATCCTGTATAACAAAAACGAATTTTTTTTATCGTACTACCACTCTGTGTCATAAAAACCATCACCAGTACAATACTAGCTTTTTATTAGAGTAGTTAATGACTATGACCGAAATATGCATTTTTTTTCCTCGTGGAAAATTCCATCGCCAAGACTCGTCAACACCAAAGCGTACCTTCGCGGAAGAGCTTTCACGCGATATCACTGTAGACACACGCGTCTCTCAAAGACTGCCTTCTACTTTTATAAAAGGGTACAGTCATCCCTCCGGGAATTCTCAGAGTCGACGCCCCGACGGCAAATAAACGCGTAGAAACACCTTGCGCGACGATCTCGGTCACTCGAGCATTCGGTCAGGCGTCGCGTGTGAGTTCGGGCGTTAAAATGCAAATATTAACAGTCGATGTCGATAAGAAGCGACAACGACCCTACCTCTCCTACTCTCCTTTCCTCCTTCCTCTGTTCATCGCGCTATCTCTCCCTATATACAAAACGTTAATCGCGGTTATACCATTCGTTTCGACGTCCCGAATGTCGAGCTGAATTAGGGCAGATTCATCGAACGGTACAGCTCGAAGGCCCTTTGCAAGATTGCTCCATCGGCCACGACGCACGAGGCAACGAACCTGCCAGTCCCGATATCATCTCGTCGACCGTCATGCGCGATTGAGACACGAGTTAAGAATTTAATTGTTCGTCGATTAATCCAGGTTGATAAAAAGCACCGAACGCTCGCATCTATACAAGTACCTATCTTGTAGATGAAGTTTATCTCGAAGCAACCTCACTGCACTTTCTATATCTCGCGTTGAGCAAATATTTTATTTTTAATTAATAAATGTATACTTGAATATATGGCGAAATAAACATTTAGTTCGACGAAGAAAATATTTATCTAGTGTTACAATATTTATTTGACACGATTAAATATTTCGAGATAATTGGTCGAATGAAATAAATGTTTTAATATATAATAATTAACATATAGGGCAATCCACGTCACATTAGCCATTAAAAAAATAAATGTATTTCAAAAAGTGTCTAATAATAAAGTTATACGAGGACAACAATTCTGCCAAATTACAAACAATTTTCTACAAATTACAGAGTAATCCATATTTTCTTTCCTATTTTGTGGAAATTGAGGGCCAAGCCCACCATCAATGATATTTTTCTTTCTTCATATTCGACAAGTAAAAAAAAAGTTACGTCCAAAGTTACGTCATGGAACTCCCAGTCGTTTGAAATATTACAGCGTTTTTATAATAGTGAAAATAGAACAATTGTTATATCTCTCAAACGACTGGGAATCCCATGACATAACTTAGCACAAATATTTATTTTTACTTGTCAAATATGAAGATGAGAAGATATCACCGATAGAGCTTAGCCATCAATTCCAAGAATAATGATAAAAAGATATAATTACTCCGTGATTTTCACGGGAGGATTAATCTCTAATTTAGCACACAATTGTTGTATTCATATAGCTTGATTTTTAGATACTTTTTTGAATGAACTAATTTTTCAACTGGCTTAAATACTGTGGAATGCCCCATATATCGTATATGTATGAGCGCAAAGTACCTATACATAGGGATTCGAAGTTCTATTTTGACTCACGTAGGCCATTTCCAAAGCACCAATGTCATTGGTCATTGCAGATCACTGCCCGTGCGTAGTCGAACTTTCTAAAATTTCGACGTGTCAAAACAAAACTACAAGTCCCCATGTATACCTTGCATTCGGACATGCGGTATTTTCTCGTCACAATCAAATATCTATTTCGATATATTTGAATATACGTCTATTAATTCCAAATAAATCGTTTTCTCGATGAGGAATTGCCAATTGCATCCTTTCCTAATTCATCTCATTAATATCGCACCGCAGTTAGACCACAGGACGAACATCGAGTGTATATCGAGCGCGTCTTCATCAGCGACGGACCTCACAGAGACCAGCTCTCGCGCCTGGTAGCCAAGGACTTCAATTAAACGAGGTGCCGCGGCATTCTATCACCTCCTGCCTCCACAGAAAATTAGATTCACGTACATCACATCCGGTGCAGCCGACGGCCCACCAATGCTCTCTCCCATAAACCTCGCGCAGCCTCCCGTAACGCGAAACGTATCTCCTAACTCAAACAATATTGCTCAACCGTACATCAACATGATAACGCGCGTCTTCTCCCGCTCGCACTCGCGGGGGGTGGGGGGGTATGCGGTATATACCCCGGCGTCACTACGACTCCACAGCACCGGCACGAGTGAACGAACACACTCGCGCTCCCGTCTAAGCTGGCGTACTCGCTTTTATCTTCAAGAGATGAGACGTAATTAAATTAGACGGCCGTTAGGACGCATATAATCGTAGGACTGTGCACGCCTTTGCGTTATTTCGTGAAGACCAAAACGCTCGGTTGACTTTTCTGATCTTGGGAAAGTGCTCGTTCGATCACGCGAGTTTAACGTGGTATCGTGCGAAAGAAGCTATTCGGTGATGTGTTTGTACCGGGTGTTAAT
The DNA here is from genome assembly GCA_963678675.1 of Xiphydria camelus. Classification (NCBI taxonomy): domain Eukaryota; kingdom Metazoa; phylum Arthropoda; class Insecta; order Hymenoptera; family Xiphydriidae; genus Xiphydria; species Xiphydria camelus. The sequence continues at coordinate 25,206,216 of OY783192.1, read as the reverse complement.
TTAGCCTTCCTATTACTGAATTGACGGCGCCAGCTAATACCGTTAAGAACGAAAGTTGTTTGGTTATGAGTGAGATATACGATATACGCGCGTGTGTCGGGTACTTGATGACACGCGTTATATACGAGATATGAAGGTCAATTTCGATTTTCTCAATGGAACTCGATATTCTCATTTTTACAAAAGTTCTACGGAGTGATTTCTTTTTGGAAGATCATAACTGGGGATATCAAACATATCTATCTCATTCCAATAAGTAAAAAAGGTCTGGTGAACGCGTGGCCGTTTTATTCTTGATTGAAAGTTATCAGAGGTCAAGCATATTGCTTCACTGCCAAATGATCGTATGCGCCAAAAAGTGCCTTCATAAAGCCAAAAAAGCATGACATTTTTTTTAATTCACTCAAATTTGCCTAAATATGAATAAATAAAATTTCAAAAATTGGAACTTAAGGACGTGTAAGATATTATCTATACGCCCTTTTGGCATTAAGATCATGGAAAATCACGATGCCATAAAAGCGTATGAATCTTATGTTTATACAAGTATTTATCATATCGGTACGCCCTTATGGCATTATCTTTCGTAATTTTTAAGAAATTTAATGACAAAAGGGCGTACCGACCGTTTTCACGTATTTCTATTAGTTGCGAGAACAAATTTTTTTTATAAGCCCTTTTGGCTTTTACAATACCAATAGGGCGTGAAGTGGCCTATACGACCTTTTGACATTAGTGACGCGATATATTAGTTCGTTCACTAAAATTGAAAAATAAGTACACATACCTAATATTACAGGAACAGAAAAAGATGCAGACAAAAAATCATCATTAGCTAGAAAATAAAGTATACGACAGAGCGCGCGCACGCGCTTCCGTTCTCCGATGGTCTATAGTGACTTAATTCCTTTTTCCTACATTGTTACCTTGACCTCTGATAACCTCCAAACAAGGGCAAAATGGACACGTGTCCGCTAGATACTTTTTATTTGGAATGGCATACCGAGTACATTCGCAAAGTTATGATCTTTTAAATAAAATCGAGGTTAACGAAAAATAAGGTATAAAGTGAAATACCCGTGCGCTGAACCGTTTGCGAGATATTGCCACAATTCCTGTTCGACGTGACACCAATTATCGCCAACCCCCATAATTGCAATTTCAAATCGCGATAATAATCATCGCTAAATATAACAACCGTGATAGTCGCAATTATCAATTACGCTATTCGCTATTATTAACCACGCCAACTCCCATGAGAGCCGGAGGTCAACAAAGTGACCGAATCTATGTATGTACACGTGCTATGTTCTCTTACACACGTAGGTATAATGAATATCCGCAAAGCTCATTCCATATGCTTCTCACTCCACACAGTATAAATATAAAACAACGAAGGACACATAACCAGTTTCGAAAAGAGCGAAAAGAAGTGAAATCCCCGTTCGCAGCGGCAGCAGCAGCGGCAGCCGCGTCGGGTGATGAGTTCAATTGGAATTAAAGAATGAAAACCACTCGGCGAATTGCTCAATTATCCGCGAGCGACAATCCTCGCTGGCCGCGGTACATACGACTACACGCGCAACGACTCGCTACACAAGGTGAAGTACAGGAATGGTAAATTGGCCGGTGATCGCTACTCGGTAAATCGACGAGGAAAAAAGGCGACGACACGGAATCACAGGGGATAGGGCCGCGACAGCTGCTGGCGTTCGGTCGTGCTTTTTGGCCTTTACCGCTGGTCTTACGTGCCGCGTGGGCATGCAACGAGCCTCCCCTCCTAGCGTACCTCGAACTCTACCTAAGTATGTCTACGAAGTTTATTTAGCCGATTCGATGTCATTGGCATTGGTCGTCTCGGACGGATAAAAATAATCGTCGGGTGTACATAGAGACGTCGATCGGCGCCTTTTGGCATGGTTCATTCTCGTTTGGTGCTTCGATGGGAGCTGTCGATCTGCGTAAAAAAGGAGTATGGCTGAAATATGACGGAAGTCTAGGAAAAGTTGCAGCAAAAAAATATGACTACGGATCGCATCCCAGATTTTCAGCCGTTAAACGATGCGCTCTTCAGTTAGAGTTCAGTTGTTTGCACGAGGTTACGCTGTAATCGATGTCTGTTCTTCTCAGTTGATATTATTTTATTAAGCTCTCAAATTATCACTAATGAACTATATTTTAGTACCGAACAAGTCATAGTTTTATGATGAGGAGCCCATACAACAGAATTGAATCAAAAAGGTACAGGTAAGTCGAGTAAATTTTACTTTTCAGCCGATATGAAAAAGTTATCTGGCTGAAAATCTGGGCTACAATCCCTGGCTATAATTTTTTAGTTCAACTTTTTCCAGACTTTTGCCATACTTTAGTCATCCTTTTTTTACGCAGGGAGGATTTCGGATACTGGAAACTCGGGAAAGACGGGACAGATTTAACCCTAGAATGTGATAACGTAAATGTCTGGTTATGCTTGGATAACAATGAGAAAATGTTATCCACAAGGCAATATTTTGAAAACTAGTACTTTGAATTTATTATTAATTAAAAAAGTGTTATCCACGTGCATCTGCCTCTCTACTGGCCTACAATTTTGAAAAGGGTTGAGTAAATTTTACTCATCGTTGCCGTTCTAGGGTCAAAGCCCCTAGCAACCATTACCTAGCGCAACAATAAAGGGTCAACTCGGCGTTCCATTTCATCTCACTTTCCCCTACTATTCGTTTTGGCTAACATCACTGAACGCCTCTAGCACTGGAATACTAATAGTTCTGCGAACAGTAGACCTCACCGAAGACCAGGCCTAAAGTCGTAGATTGAAAGCGGGTCGGACAGATTCATCGTTCGGTTAATTAATCGTCGGAGACAGAGAGGAAGCTTTCCGCAAGCGCGTTGCTTTGGCGAACTAAGAAAGTCAATCGTTCGATTTTTGCCAATTAATCCTTTGAGGAGCAGTGGTACGTATACGTGCCACCTTTTCTCTCTCAGTTTTTTTCTATCTCTCTATTATTTCCTGCGATTCCAATAGACTATTACGATTTTTCCGGGCCCTGAGGATTTGAAAAAAATTTTGTAGAAAAGGACGGAACATTCTGGGAATAGGTTATATTCTCGGACGAAATCAAATTTAAGTTCTCGATGGCGCGTAATTTCACTTGCTCCCACATTTATCGCAATACACTCGAGTAATCGTGTATCGTCTTTGCCAATTAATAACTGTAAGCTCGAGCAAACGTAACAAGTTCTACAAATAACAACCGATACATAAAATCGATTCAAATATATAAAGTAATTAGTTCCGGATTTCAATCGAGCGCTATTTCTTATTCCCGTGTCGAGTTCATCTTGCGCAGAGCCCTCGCGCATTCGAAGCACAGAACTGTACACCTGCGGTCAATGATTCTGATCGACCCGCTTTGAGTGACGATACTTCAATCGAGTGAATCGTAATTGAACGATACGAGCGGATCTTCTTGTTTTGCCATGAAGCACCAATCAAATTTAGCCTTCGTGCCGAAACACTAAGATTCACTCAAATCATTTAACTACGATCGATTCGATAAAAGTACCGTCACCCAAAGCGGGTCGATCAGAATCATTAACCGCAGGTGTACCACACCGCTGGCGCTACTACGAGTTTAATTGTAAATCAGTTGTTTCTCATCCGGTTGCAGATAGACAACGCGTAAAAACGTGCGATTTTTGCATCGAATCGAAGGTATCTACGTATAAACGTTCGCGATCGTTGTGACGATTAAATCGCTTCGTAAGTTGTATATAAGATAACGGATGCGGTACGATGCGAAAAGTGATATTTTAATAGAAATTCATTGCGGGAGTGAACCGAGAATCTCGCGACGCGATTTCGGGTTTCCCGAAGAACTTGCACTGGTGTCGTAATGTTCCGCATACAGCATAAATATTCAGAAAGCATCCTATGGATGTCACGTGGACGTCTAATGTCCGAAAAACATCCTATGGACATCCATAGGGTATCGTGTGTTTGTTGGGCTGGGCGTTATTCATATTTACTCAAATCGCGCGTACGTTAATTGTTCATGCTTTATATAGAGTTTTCCTCTAGGCTGCACTGGTTGCACCGAGTCTATTTGCATCCTTCGTTATACCTTTATGTCAATATGAGATAGTGATACACTCTATGCTGTCAGTGCAGCCGAGAGAAAAACGCTGATAGCCTTTTTTCCTGACCGCGGATAAACGTGCGCGTGTGATTTTTTCTTCGATTCGAGGGTTATTAATTTTTTTGCACAGAGAAAAAGAATTAGTTGCTGATTAGCTACTGAAAATTACTTGCGGGGTCCTATGTAATTATTTATTTATATCAACTACATTTTTAATAGGTACATCAATTAAATATCTCTTCTTTAAAATCACGTGGAATAGGTAATATGTGATTGCAAGGAAGAAATATCAAATTAATATGAAAAAAAGATTTAATTGATGTAGGTACCTAAATGAATAATTACTTATGATCTCGCAAATAATTTTTAGTAAATCCAATTAATTATTTTTCTCTTTGTGACCATTCGGTTCTCTCAGTAATTTTTTTCATTGCAGATTTGAAAAATTATAGAGAAAATTATTGACCCCATATGGTTTATTTTTCATCTTCGACTTTATTTAAACTAGAAAATGATATTTAAAAATCGAGCATACGAGTACATCAAAAATGCAAGTCTATCTCTCTCGCACTCATTGCTTGTATTGGCATAAGTGCGTCTCTCATGGATTTCAATGATGCAAATACAGTAGAGTATTTAGTTGATTTACTACACATCCCTTTATCATAAAGTCTAGCAATGTTTATTATAATTTAAGAAGTTGACAACTTTACTATTCGACATGGTACTGGTTGTCGAATTTTTATAAAAGAAGCTAATTAAAATTTTTCTCCGTATTTTGGAGCAGTACCTACTTAAATATCTAAAAAGAATCAACAACGACTCACCGGATTGACATCCGCCTGCATACCCATATCCGCCTCCCCGACGGTCTTATTGGCCTCCTCCTCCTCGATCTCGACCTTGCCCGTGCCCTCCTCCTTCTCGTCCTCCGCCGCGTTATCGTACTCCTCGTAATCCTCCTCGAGGCTCTTCGTCTTCACTTTCGGCTCGTCGATCTTCAGGGTGCTTTTCAGCTTCGCGCCGTAGCTCGTTTTACCGATTTCCACGACACTGATCACATTCGCTGTTTTCTCTTCATCCACTACACTCGCTCGCGTCGCATTGCCGTCTCCCGCGTCCTCCGTCGTCTCGACCCGAGGTCCCCCGGGGCTCGGCGGACTTCCATCGGCGGAATTATCGCGTTCTTCCGCCGGACTCGCAACGTCTGCGGGTCTTGTCGTCGTCGGGTCGTATTTCAAATTCCCGTAGGCGTCGCGCTTCAGGTGCTTCTCTATCTCGGTATTGCGGTAATCGCGCTTGATCGACCTCGGGGTCGTGGGGTCGTCGGAAGTGAGCCTCTTGATGATGTCTTCGAAAGTTCGCAAAGGCGGCTTCCCCTCGGTCTCGTTGTCGAAGCCGTCGTCGGTGTCCTCCTCGTCTTCGGCGTTCTTCCAGATGGAATCTTCCTCCTCGAGAAGATCCTCGGCGTCGGCTTCGCGACCTTCGTCGAAGTCAGCTTCGTTCGCGTCGGTTGCGTCCGTCTCTCCGGTCTCCTTCCTCTTCTTCTTCTTCTTCTTCATCTCGGGAGTCTTGGCTTCGGCTTCCTTGGAAGCGTTTCCACGTTTCTCCCCGGAATTTTTCCTGCGATCTTCACCTGAAATCCTTGGCGCGATATCGATCGCTTCTTCGTTCTCCGCGTTCAAGGTCTTCGGCGCTCGATCGTTCGGAGCTTTCTTGTCGACCTTCGACACCTTTGGCGATCGATCGGTCGGAACCTCGTCGTCGCACTTGGAAGAGGTCTTTCGCGTTCGACCGGTCGCTTCGTCTTCTTCGTGGCTGGCGTCCCCGTAAAAACGCATTCTCTTGTTTCCCCTTCGACTCGACTTACGACGAGCCTTGTCGCTCTCTTCGTCTCCGGTTCTTTCGCTCCAGTCGACGCCCCTGTGTCGATGATCCTGACCAAAGCGATTCCTACGACTGCTCGGCTCGTCCAGCGACTCCTCGAAGTCGTCGTAATCTATCACGAAGTCGTCCTCTTCTGCCTCCTTCTTCCTCTCGACCACCATCGAGGTGTTGGCCGACTTCCCACTGACTTTCTTCCAGTCCCCCTTCGACGTCTTCCGCCCCCTGTCATGCACCTCTCCGTCGTTCTCGCCGAAAAGCTCGCCACGGAAACGCGTCCTCTTGTTCGGCCTTCGATTCGACTTGCTTCGATCGTCGTCGTCGTCGTCTTCGTCGCCCCTTCGATTCCACTCGATCCTCCTCGACCGATTGGAATGATTCCTGCGACCTCTCGATTCATTCGAGTCGTGATCGACGTATTTATGCCTTCTGAAGTTTCTCTCGCGTCCGCTCGTCGTTCTCGCGGGATAATATTCCTCCGGATTGTCCTCCACATCGGCCTCGTACCCGTCGTCATCCTCTTCGTACCCCCGCGTTCTTCCGTAGTCCGCGGAAGAACCGTAACCCCTGCGACCACCCTGGTCCACGCCGCCGTAGTCCTCCACAGCGTCTTCCCGTCTCCTTCCGAAGCCCCTGTGCGGCGCCTCCCGGCCGGGATGGGTCCTGTAACCCCTGTCCCCGGAAGAACTGAAGTGGTAGCCATAGGGGCGCCTCTCCTCGGCTTCCTCGGTGCGCCATCGACCGCCGCGGTGCGGGTAATACGGCTCGCGGTGCGAGCCGTAAGACGGCGGCTCGTACCTGGAGTAATGCATCTGGCGATCGTAGTAGTTGCTCCTCTCGTAACCGCGGTGGGCCGGCGCATCATAATTGGCGCCGACTTCCTCCTCCTCGTCCTCCTCCTCCTCCTCCTCCTCCTCGTCGGCCTTCAGCGGCGCGAAGAGGTCCTCGTAGTCGGACCTATCCTCCTCCTCCTCGCTCCAATGCGGCCTCTTCGGAGCTAGGTCGTGATTCCTGCGGTCGTGCCGGTGTCTGTGGTGATGCCTGGCAGGGGTCACACCGTCGGCTCGGTACCTCCCACCTTCGAGCCCCACGGCCAGCAGGGCGATCACCAGGGAAACGTGCAGCAGCATCTTTCCGTCGCTCATTCTCGCGCGTCGCTCGGTAGCTGAGGTCGGTTTAGCCTTCGACGCGATGATGCTACATCATTGCGAGGCTCCTCTCGCCTTCGAAAATGTCGAAACAACCCTACGTCGCGCTGGTCTCGTTTTGCGACTCGCTTCGGTCTCGCCCCTTCAGGAGAGGAGCAGCATCGCGTTACGCGCGCGCTGCTGTAGCTCCTAGTTCTTCCCTCGCCGCGACGAAGAGATGACACCGCTTTCGCTTATCTATTATTGATGACGAGACCATTTAACATTCGATGCTATTCCGGTTTATGTAACGAAGGGCTTCACCGGGACTCCGTAGGTCGACCTCTCGCGCGCGCGAGACACGATGGCCTGGGCGCGAATGACGAATTGAATTGGATGTGTGCTTATTTGATTTCGGCGACTAACGCATCCGCGGTCACCGATTTAATCGTTTGTCCTTCGTTTTCGAATCGATCGTTCGTCTTCTCGATCTCAGATTCCGCAAATAAATAAATCCGTAATGATAAAAGTACCTAATTGTTTATTCGTCGAGTCAATTGGCAGTAGATACGATAAATTCTCCCCTTTCGATCAATCAACGAAGCATTTCTGTGATAAACTCGCTCGATTATCCGTCAATGCTCCGAATTTCAACTAAGAATTAAACTAATACATGTAATTTTCCCCCGTCACATTCTTCGGAATAAAGTACATTTTAGCACTGGTATTCACTTTAACGAGTCATTCGTCAACTCGTTCGTAGTTAAACACGACTAAAAACGCACGCCGCACTTCACCGCGGTTTCCGAAGACGCTCCGAAGTTTCACTGGACACTCGCGAAAAGTCCCGAGATTCGTCAGCGGCTTCTCGCGTG
>OY783192.1:25136160-25197991 GCA_963678675.1 Xiphydria camelus | reverse complement strand
TATCGCGGACCGAATGTCGCGGGCGACTGAACGTGTGTCGACTGCTGGTGCAGGACGCGGAACGCGGGACACCAGAGGAGCTACTGCCCCCGCCGGCCGTTCGCGGAGTTACTGTCTGCGCTGAGAGCTGCGAGCTTAAACGCTTCGCAGGTTTTACGCTCGGTTCTGCGTTGATTGATAAAATTCGAATGCGTTTTAAGAGGGCTTTTATACAAATACCTACGCGTACTCGTATGTGTAATGCACGTGATCGTTGATATGCGATACATTTATAATGGAATAATATTTAACACGTTGGCTGCCGACAGTGCGCAGACAGACGTTTATAAGTGTAGTTCTATTCTTTACTAAATTATGTGCAAAAGTAAAGTTCTCGGTCAACAATAGACCGAGACGGCAGGCAACGTGTTAACGTTACTATGAACAAAAAACGTTTTTCATAGTGTTTGATAAGTAAGTTTAATAAAGTTCTAAGCACGAAAGTACGGTACCACTTAAAAACGTTTCAAAATAATGACCTTTTGATAATTCAATGAATGAAAACAGGGAGAATTGGAAAAGATAATATATCGCGTTACACACTGATGTCAAAAGGTCGTATGCGCTAAAAAGTGCCTTTATACAGGGTGTCCTAGAAAATACACGCCAAACGATTATCAAACTATACGGAGCGTCTGTCACATTCACCACTATTGAGATGACCGATGTCTTTCGGACTGGAACGTCTATTCGGTTCGTGTCTGGGCTGTCGGTATTAGCACCGAATTTTAGAGAACCATCTTGGATCGGGTGCGTCTACTGATATGCAACCCGCTACGCTGGCGTATATTTTCTGGGACACCCTGTGTAACCAAAAGAGAGTACCTATATATTTTTTTTATCATTCAAATTTACCTAATTACGAATAAATAAAGTGAAACAAGAATTATTGGAAACTTAAAAACAAAAAGGCGCATAGGATATGGTCGATACGCTCTTTTGGCATTAAGTTTCTTAAAAATCACGGGAACTGATGCCATAAAGGTGTATTGCCATAAGCGTAAACGTAATGCCAAATGGGCGTATCGACCATATCCTATATGCATTTTGGCCTCTAGTTTCTGACATTTTTAATTTATATTTTTATACTTTTTTTACGTATTTCTATCAGTTCGAGAACAATTTTTTTTCATAAGCCCTTTTTATTTTCACAATGCCAAAAGGACGTAAAGTGGTATATATGATCTTTTGGCATTATATAGTGATACGATATTATATTTACGAAAAATAAAAAAGGTGCTACAGGATATTCAACTCGCTACTTTACCTGTCATAAACGTAATGTACCGGGTAAAGTAGTGAATGAAATGCCCCACGTGCTATACATTTTTGATTTTCATGCTTTTGAATAAAACAAACACTGCGAAATGCGCAATTTATTAAGCAACTCGATACGTCGATCGAATCACTTATGAATAAAAGAAATTGAATCGATCTTCGTTACTCTTTTCTAAAAAACATTTTTCTAGTTTCGTTGAAGGAAAAAATGTACTGGAAACATTTGCGTTACGTCAAATATCTTATCTTAGAAATGTTTCTATTAAATATCTCTGTCGTGTAAATAAAACTTTCGGAAATATTGCTAGGGTTGAATACTTACGTTGCACGAATGTATATTCTTGTAACAAAATCTAAAAAATATTTAGGGTTAGCCAGGAAAAAGTAAGTTATCCACTTTCACGTTAATTCGATGTTCTTTTTCCCATACCATGCGATTTTGGCAATGAATTCATGAATTATTTAATTTATATCATATTATACTTAACTTACATTTATAGTGTTCTTCGTGTTCCGTTATTGACACATCAGTGGGCTTACATATGTGCATAGCTGCGTGTGAATCATTGCTGATTGACATGAGAGATACATCGTGACCGTTTACTATGCGAAAAAGCAAACCGTTTCGTCAAGCATTTACACAACACTGGTGTAGAAGGTCCATTGAAAAATACGGAGCCCATTCACTTTCGCGGTGCCATTCAGAGATTCGCCAGCAGCACGCTTCGAAATCTGTCTGCGCAGATAACATCGGTGCCTCTATAGCGGCTGGAAAACTGGTTTCAGCAGAGGACGAATTTTTTGCAATTTTTGCGTAGTTCTCGCGACGCGACGGTACTTCTTGTAACCTGTATACCGATTTATCATCGAGATAATCGTGTCTCGGTGATATTCATCGAAGAATATGCCTAACTATATACATACCTGTGCGTATGTATAGTTAAATGGAGAAGAGACGTTAAAAGTAATACCGAATAAGAAAAATATTCTAAATTAAATCGTATTTCTATCTTGCAAGAACTATTCGTCTCTCGTTCCAGATTTTGATACCATTTTAAACTGACTTTCAAAAGATTAACTTCTGATTTCGGATTTTCTGGAAAGTATTATAGAGATTCCACATTTTATTGTATTATTATCCAACATCAGCCTAACATAACTTTATATGTAGCATAAAGAAAAACATATTAAGCCCACGCTTCTAGCTCAATAAATATTTGGAAATTTGGTACACGGTGACAAGGACGCCGCTGGCACGCGCAGCTGCTAGAAAGAATCGTCTGCTTTTGTGAATCGAGATCGGTATAGATAAACACAATTGAATAGGACCGAGTTTCGAATTACGGAGGCTAATGTCATTTCACGCCGTGGCTCGTATTTCTTGTTGAAAAACGCCTTTATGGTAAGATTTTTCAATATGACGACACAGATGCGCTCAGAAATTTTCGCTGCAAAAATGAATTTTAAAAACAGTTCGTGTAAGAATTTTAATAATAAACAAGAACAACTACTATTAAAAATTATAGCTGTATACACACGGAGAAAAATCGATTTTAAAATAGAGTTCGTGTAAGAATTTTAATAGTAAACGAACAATTACTCTTAAAAATTACAGCTGCATACATACGGAGAAAAGTGGATTTGAAATGGAGAACACTGAATGCCCAGATTCTGGCACTGAGTACCAGATTCTATAATAGTATTATGTGATCGACTGTGTGGTACCTATTGGAGTGACAACTCGAATTTTTTTAAATTATTGCCATACAAAATAGCATTTCATTCCCCTCATATGGCAAAAATTGGTATAATATAGCATATTTAGCATATTATAAAATAATTTGATATTTTTTGCAATACAACTAACATGTATAGAGGAAAGTAAAGTACCGTTTTTATTATTTTTCAATTCCTATTTTTTACTTTTCTCGATATATCCGTGTGTTGTATGGCAAAAAAATACCAAATTATTTTAAAATATGCGATATTGTATTAATTGTTGACATACGAGGGGGATGAAATACAATTTTATATGGCAATATTTGTCTAACATTCAAATTGTCACTTCAGTGTTACAATTCGATCACATAACGCCAGAATGTGGGCACTCGGTGCTCTTCATTCCAAATCTATTTTTCTCCGTGCATGGACAAAATACTCGTTGATTTAATTCAGCAATGCAGTGATTCTTCACTATTCATTCAAAAAGTTATTCCGAATGCTTTGACAATAGCTCCAGGCAATTTTCCATAAATCACTTCGCCTTCGAGATCTAAAACAGTCATAAGTAGTGGCGGTGGGTATTCGAGGTTTCCGTGCTCTTACACATTTCGTTTCATTAAAGTAGTATGGTCACTCTCCAAAGTGATCGTTGAGTGTCCGTAAAAAAAGTCATCAAAAAAATATGATTTATAATTGAAAATTCTCTTTGTGAATTATAAAATTTATGACCATAAGAATTAGTCGATTATTTTAATTATTTTTCACTTATTATTCAAATAATGTGCCTCCTTTGACTAGCGTCTTTTTATGTGTGGCAACGCATATTATCAATGGGCTCGTGGCCCAGTAGAGAAAACCACGATACACTCAAATATTTGAGTGTGTCGCGGGGAAAACGAGATCTAAAATGCACGCTTGTGAACCCACTCCACTGACGCGACGCTGCCGCATCTACTCGACGCGCTATTTCCGAACACCGAGAAGCAGAAATTAGTTATAACTAAAGTATCAAACGGTCAATAATTTTCATCAATGGGTGTAAATTTTTGTTTTTTCCCCCGTTTTTTGGTATATTTTTTATATTTTAATCTTGGATTTTCCATACAAACCCAAAGAGAGAGAAATGTGTCTTGCCCATAAGACTCTGGGTTATTTTCTACTCGGTAATTAATTTTTATCAGACATACTAAACGGTCAATCTACCCCAAATTGCACCAGGAGGTTTCTATTGATATTAGCTTGCATACATAATTATTTCATATTTAAATCTTGGAAATCGATTCATGACCATACTACTTTAAGTAACGCCTATGACGGTCTCCCATACATATACCCACCCTGCTGTGCGTCCCTTAGCCGGTTGTAAAATTCGTATATGATAAATTTCTTTTTAAAGACTCTCCCACTTGGGGCTTTCTTCATTTCTCTTTTTTCAATTAACGATTTACGGTATTCTACTTTCCTAAATGTGCTGCGGCAGTGCGAGTTTGGCCTCAATTTCACCAAACTTACCTCCCGCGGCCGTTTTCGTGTATATTAACGAGCGCGGATAATTTAGACGTTCGAAGATCGCGCCAATTTAGTAGATAGATCGATTCGTTCGAACGATCTATTAATCACTTTCTGCGATTTAAAGCATGAAAAGGGCACAGGTCGTTTCTGGCCATTTTAAGGTTTCTTTTTCGTCATTTAATTCTTGTATATTTAGATACATTGTGAATACGCAAAAGGATTATCTTGAAATTACTCATGCGAGTCATGAAATTTCACATACGAGCTGAGTGAAAATATTGCATTGGCAATCTAAATTTGAGAGTTGTCAGCAGTTATGTGGCGTGAAATGCATAAAAGGGACGAGTAGCATATCTTTTCCTGTAATGAATTGTGGACTGTGAGTATCGTGTAAATTGGCAAGAGAAGAATTTTGGATTACAGCAGAGATATAAATCATTCGATTTCCATTATTATTTTGCAATAATGATCTTCGCATGTACTTTTTTTTGTTTCCATTCATTATGTTCGCGGAGAAGGAATCACGTCGAGCAACGCAATTTTTAATTTTTACTTGAATATGCTGCATAAATATCTTGATATTTCGCAAGCTGTAGAAAATGGGACAAATTCCACCTCTTTGATCTTTTAAAACTAAGTAAATATATAAAAAAAGGTAGATAGTAAAAATTGTGTACGATAGTAGGAAATTTGCATGAAAAACTTTAGCACTTACTTGACTGGAAAAAGTGATAAGGTTGTTATCAGGACCTGATCTAACTTAACTGAGGAAGTAATCCAGCTCTTATCAGGTAACCCAATCGGGTCCTCCCAAGTAGCAAAACTAATTTTATAAAGGCTGTTAGAACTGCTATACAACATATCTTATATAAACGTGAAAATCTTATAATGTGGCTATAACCCACTATACAATGTCTTTACAACCAAAAAGGGCCCCGGTTTATACAACAGTTCAGTACTTTTAGAAGATCCTTTAGTAAACTACACAACCGTTATAAGATAATCAATGTGATGATTATAAAACTGTCCTATAAGTATGTCTTCAGGAGAGAGAGAGAGAGATTACTTATACAATACATTTACAAAACTGTTTGAGAACTGCTATAAAACTATTGTATAGCAGTTTTATTATTCTGCGGTTTAAGTGTATTTTACTTTTTATCGCCTCGAGCTGTGGCGAAAAAAAAGTGATGTCATCATCCGTCCACAAGCCTGCCAACCCGCCCTGCCAACCCGCCTTAGTAGTGTCGATTTTTTTTTTCCATACCATACCGGGACTCGAACCTGCGATCTTTAGGACGAGCTGCTTCGAAACTGGGAATGCTTCGCACTCTACCAATTGAGCCACCGACTCTTCAAGTGGTGTCGGTCGACTCTAGTTATGTATAGAAACCGGACATGACAATGACTGCTCTCAAAGGTTCTTCTCATTAAATTTTATAAAATAATTTGATACTTTCTTTTTCAAAACAGTAGCGATTATGATAACTAATCATTCATTATTTATGGAATAATTCGGTACAATTTGCACTGTTTGAAACACCATTATTATATCAATTTTGTTATTTTTTAATTCAAAAATTTTATGAAGACAGTGCATTCACGATAAATTTACGAAGTATTTGCACGTCGTTAACACGTTCCGTGTCGGACCGATTTTTGAAAATTTTCCGTTCAGGCCGCGTGGGACGTATACGACTTAATCTATTGTATTATAGTATTATTAGGTTATGTATGTGTATAAACAGATTTTATAACGCAGAACTTGAGATAACTTTATTCCTGGGAACTACATTTTTATTCTACAACCGTGGCATTGTACCGCAGAGTTCTAGAGATTTTTAATTCCGGCATATTGGAGGTGAAAAAAAAATGCATGTATACTGTCAGTACGGGAAGACGGTATATTATCGGAACGCTGTACAGCTGTACTACTATAATAATATGCTTTCCGAGATAGAAAAATGTGCCACAGGATTAGTGCAGTGCCCCCAATATACCGCTGAAGTTGATACAGACCTTGTCGAAGCATGTCATGTCGGTAGAACCTGATATTCATACCGTGGCATTGAACCGCAATTCTACAGAATTCTTTTCTACCTAGGTTGATTTTTGACAGCGAAGAAAAATCAAATTTCCATCAATCCGTCCAGTTCTCGTATGGCGCTGAAAACAAAAAATAGAATAACCACAAAGAGATATTTGTTCTTTATAAGTGACTAGCAGCCCGTCCCGGCTTCGCACGGGTAGATTGTGGATTGATTTTGTCCGTCCACCATTGTTTAAATACATTTTTAATACAAAACTTTTAGTATTTTTACCGGGCTACGCAATGGTCATATTGGATTTGACCTTGACCATGACCTTCAAGGTTATATCGAGGTCAAATTAATTTTTTTTCACGTTCAAATGTGTCCTTGACCATTTTTTTTTCATGTTACCTTTATTGTCAGCGGAGGTCAAATTTAGGTCAAGTATAGTTCGACTTTTTGAACACCCTGTATAAGATTTACTAACTCAAAAACCTTCGCGGATATGCGTCCAACTGTTCCCCAAATTTTCATCGCAATCGGATGAACGGTTTAGGAAGGCATAATAATCATCCGTACCGGTACTTTTTGAACACCCTGTATAAGATTTACTAGCTCAGAACCTTCGCGGGCATGCGTCCAACCATTTCCCAACTTTTCATCGCAATCAGATGAACGGTTTAGGAAGGCATAATAATCATCAGTACCGGTACTTTTTGAACACCTTTTATAAGACTTACTAATTCAGAAACCTTCGCGGGCATGCGTCCAACCATTCCCCAAAGTTTCATCGCAATCGGATGAACGGTTTAGGAAGGCAAATAATCATCCGTACCTGTACTTTTTGAATACCTTGTATAAGATTTACTAACTCAAACCTTCGCGGATATGCGTCCAACTGTTCCCCAAATTTTCATCGCAATCGGATGAACGGTTTAGGAAGGCATAATAATCATCCGTACCGGTACTTTTTGAACACCCTGTATAAGATTTACTAACTCAAAAACCTTTGCGGGCATGCGTCCAACCATTCCCCAACTTTTCATCGCAATCGGATGAACGGTTTAGGAAGGCGTAATAATCATCAGTACCAGTACTTTTTGAACACCTTTTATAAGATTTACTAACTCAGAAACCTTCGCGGACATGCGTCCAACCATTCCCCAACTTTTCATCGCAATCGGATGAACGGTTTAGGAAGGCATAATAATCATCAGTACCGGTACTTTTTGAACACCTTTTATAAGATTTACTAACAATAAGAAATCTTCGCGGGCATGCGTCCAACCATTCCCCAAAGTTTCATCGCAATCGGATGAACGGTTTAGGAAGGCATTTGATATTACCTTAAAGGTCACGGTCAAGGTCAAATCCAATACGACCACTGGGTAGCCAAGGGAAAATCCTTAAAGTTTTGTATTAAACATTTTTCTCTAAAATGTTTTCCCGCTGAGATAATCGGCCGTACCGGGACTTTTTGAACACCCTGTATAAGATTTACTAACTCAGAAACCATCGCAGGCATGCGTCCAACCATTTCCCAAAATTTCATCGCAATCGGATGAACGGTTTAGGAAGGCATACGAGACATACAGACAGACAGACAGACAGACAGACAAACATTCATTTTTATATATATAGATAGACTAGATAGACTAGCAGCCCGTCCCGGCTTCGCACGGGTAGATTGTGGATTGATTTTGTCCGTCCACCATTGTTTAAATACATTTTTAATACAAAACTTTTAGTATTTTTCCCGGGCTACGCAATGGTCATATTGGATTTGACCTTGACCATGACCTTCAAGGTTATATCAAGGTCAAATTAATTTTTTTTCACGTTCAAATATGTCCTTGACCATTTTTTTCATGTTACCTTTATTGTCAGCGGAGGTCAAATTTAGGTCAAGTATAGTTCGACTTTTTGAACACCCTGTATAAGATTTACTAACTCAGAAACCTTCGCGGGCATGCGTCCAACCATTTCCCAACTTTTCATCGCAATCGGATGAACGGTTTAGGAAGGCATAATAATCATCAGTACCGGTACTTTTTGAACACCTTTTATAAGATTTACTAACTCAGAAACCTTCGCGGGCATGCGTCCAACCATTCCCCAAAGTTTCATCGCAATCGGATGAACGGTTTAGGAAGGCATAATAATCATCCGTACCGGTACTTTTTGAACACTCTGTATAAGATTTACTAACTCAAACCTTCGGGGATATGCGTCCAACTGTTCCCCAAATTTTCATCGCAATCGGATGAACGGTTTAGGAAGGCATAATAATAATCCGTACTGGTACTTTTTGAACACCCTGTATAAGATTTACTAACTCAGAAACCTTCGCGGGCATGCGTCCAACCATTCCCCAACTTTTCATCGCAATCAGATGAACGGTTTAGGAAGGCATAATAATCATCAGTACCGGTACTTTTTGAACACCTTTTATAAGATTTACAAACTCAGAAACCTTCGCGGGCATGCGTCCAACCATTCCCCAAAGTTTCATCGCAATCGGATGAACGGTTTAGGAAGGCGTTTGATATTACCTTAAAGGTCACGGTCAAGGTCAAATCCAATACGACCACTGGGTAGCCAAGGGAAAATCCTTAAAGTTTTGTATTAAACATTTTTCTCTAAAATGTTTTCCCGTTGAGATAATCGGCCGTACCGGGACTTTTTGAACACCCTGTATAAGATTTACTAACTCAGAAACCATCGCGGGCATGCGTCCAACCATTTCCCAAAATTTCATCGCAATCGGATGAACGGTTTAGGAAGGCATACGAGACATACAGACAGACAGACAGACAAACATTCATTTTTATATACAGGGTGTTCATTTTAAAACTTACCACCCACGTTATCTGCGTAAAGAGACATATTTCTGAAAATCGCCGAGACACGTCAACAAAATTATTGAGGGGGAACATTTTTTATAAAAATTCGACGCCCCCCCCCCCCCCCCCCTCAACCACCTGACTCCGGGGGCGGTAACCCCAATATTCTTAAATGGAACAGGGGGTCGAGTGATACCTCATTTTAACGTCAAATTTGAAAAGTAGGACGTCAAAATGTACACAATTAAAAGCCCTTTAAAATGAGGTATCACTCGACCCCCTGTTCCATTTAAGAATATTGGGGTTACCGCCCCCGGAGTCAGGTGGTTGAGGGGGGGGCGTCGAATTTTTATAAAAAATGTTCCCCCTCAATAATTTTGTTGACGTGTCTCGGCGATTTTCAGAAATAT
This sequence comes from Xiphydria camelus, assembly GCA_963678675.1. Taxonomy (NCBI): domain Eukaryota; kingdom Metazoa; phylum Arthropoda; class Insecta; order Hymenoptera; family Xiphydriidae; genus Xiphydria; species Xiphydria camelus. The sequence continues at coordinate 25,188,157 of OY783192.1, read as the reverse complement.
GTCTCTTTACGCAGATAACGTGGGTGGTAAGTTTTAAAATGAACACCCTGTATATAGATGAAAATGAGGTTAAGACAGTCAATTCGGAAGTAACTTATCTGATGGCACTTCTTCCGAGATACAGATGTCTCCTTTCCTGCTCTTCATGCACCAGCAACCAGAGAAAAATGACACTGCTTCCGTTCACTATCTTGATTATTAAAAAAAATCCAAACGATTTGACAATAGCTAGCTGTCAGGGCGTCTGTCACATTCACCACTATTGATATGACCGATGTTTTTCGGACTGAAACGTCTATTTGGTTCGTGTCCCTGCTATTTGGTTCGAGTCCCTGCTATTTGCTGTCGGTATTGTCACCGAATTTTAGGGAACCATCTTGGAATTTTAGGGAACCATCTTGGATCCGATAGCGCCAACCGATATGCAATGTGCTACTCTGGCGTGTATTGAAATAGTCCAGTCATTGAAGTCCTGAATTAGAAATAATTAAAGAGGATCTGAATTTTTTACAGTAGGTACTGTTTGCACCCTACAACAACTTTCTGATATTTTGAAGGATCATCCCCGGTCGGATTGTTTAAAAAAGAGATGTAAACAAAAAAAAACCGATTTTTTGCGAATATCTCCAACTTTCAGGAAGAACGAGAAAATCTTCAAATAAAAGTTGTAAACAATCGAATTTATAATAAAAAAGTCTTAGTGAAATGTTTACCTATATGCAATAGGGAAGCGGCAAAATGCGTTCAAAGTTTGCGCACCACCTAAGGGAGCATGCTGCGCTTAAAAAATTCATAAGAAATCGAAAAATTACTCTTTTTCGATGATTTTTGATGTGAAACATCTTATGCCGCGCTTCGGGGGTGAGACCGGCTGCTCGTGAAACGTCGCTGGAGTGGCTAAATACGCTAAGGCCAGGCGAACGTTGAACATTGCCTCTATATCTATATCTATTCTATATATAGATATAGAGGCAACGGTCACCCTGCGTCTCCTCACTGAACTGCGTCCCAACGTTCGCCTGGCCTAACTCGGGACGCATCGGCTCTCCGCCACGACTCGATGGTCCCCTTTTAGTCCAGTCATTGAAGTCCTGAATTAGAAATAATTAAAGAGGATCTGAATTTTTTACAGTAGGTACTGTTTGCACCCTACAACAACTTCCTGATATTTTGAAGGATCATCCCCGGTCGGATTGTTTAAAAAAGAGATGTAAACAAAAAAAAAACCGATTTTTTGCGAATATCTCTTCAACTTTCAAGAATAACGAGAAAATCTTCAAATAAAAGTTGTAAACAATCGAATTTATAATAAAAAAGTCTTAGTGAAATTTTTACCTATATGCAATAGGGAAGCGGCAAAATGCGTTCAAAGTTTGCGCACCACCTAAGGGAGCATGCTGCGCTTAAAAAATTCATAAGAAATCGAAAAATTACTCTTTTTCGATGATTTTTTTTTAAATCGCATCCACAGGAGTAGACCTACATTTTGAGAGATATAGAAAAAAAAATTAATGCATTATTAATGCGATTATTGATTATTTTAGATTTTAAACCGATTCTTTTTACTGAAAACATTGGGGAACAATTTTTTTTCTTTTAACTTGGTATTCGTTAGATTATTATCTAAAAAAAAGTCCTTTACGGCTTCGCACTGAATACCTTTTGTGTGGAGATATAATATAATATAATACAACTGATTTTCTGGTGAGTGGCAGTCCTGAATGAAATCTGTGGCCGCACCACTGTTCTGGGGACCGACAGAGAACGCGCATATATTCCCGACTCTCTCTTAGTCATAAACGCGTTCTGCACTGCGCGAAGCCGTCTGTGCCTCTACCAAGGAGTAGGTGTCCAACTACCTGCTCTTTACCTCTGTAGACCTTCGGCACGCTGCCAAAAAGTGCAATGGTAGTATCATGTATGCCCTTTGAAATTTCGGTAATAATGCATATGCTGATAAACGACCAAGCAAAATTGACAGGTCCCCGTGGAACTTGTGTTGGAGAAGTTAATTACTTATTGCAAAAAAAAATCGCATCTTGCAATGATAGTATCACGTATGCCGAGCATGTGAAACGATATTTCATAGAAAAAATAATATATATTGAAGAGAACCATCGGCATACGTGTATCGTAGGGACTAAGGGTCGGTATATGCTCTAAAAAGTGTTGTAAATTCAGAATTTTTTAAATGATTATATCACACATCATGTCCAACTACCTACTCTTAACCTCTACTGCGCCATGAGAACGGCAGAGGTGGGAGCTATAAACAGTATTTCTCTCTGTTGAAACACGTAGTGCGTGCTAGCGATGAATAAACGTTGTTGGAGCAATGCGGGCAATTTGTTAGTGTATAGTAATATCCATTTTATTAAGGAAGAAAAGTCTTTTATTTTGTGGGTGATATTGTCAATTTTTTTTTCTATTTTTACAATACCTTTAATTCAGAATTATCTTCTACAGGTGTCATCGAAATACTCCTGAAATGTTGAATTATACTGTTTTTTATTTGGGCACAGAAGTTTTTAACGTTTAATAGAAAATTTCAAAAATAATACAAAAATTATAAATACCTATTATTATAAAACATATACTTAAACTTGTTAATCCATATCTTCAATATGATTATAAATAATTGAATTTTTTTCAATACAGCATTTTTAGAAATTTCAAAAAGAATCAAAATCAATATCATTATCTATATCATCTTCTTCGAATTCATAAACAGTGTTCTCATTTGCGTTAATAAGAATGTCGTACTTGTTATAAATACTTGTTATAAATACATGATATAAATAAATATATAACATATATCCTTAAACTTGTTAATCCATATCTTCAAATGTGATTATAAATGATTGAATTTTTTTTCAATACACCATTTTTAAAAATTTCAAAAAGAATCAAAATCATAAGGTAATATAAGGTAAACTAAGGGCGCGTCAAAAAATTACCATTATGCGATACATAAATATTTTGTTTTTAAAAGATACAATTAAACGATTTTAAAGTTCTCTAAATAGAATACCATGCAACCCAAAAATTGTATAGCGAAACAATATGCGCTCCTAAAGAATAATTATATACGTGTTCTTTATTTGTTCTATACCAGAATTCTAAGACAACATTTTAGAACTGCTATAGAATTGTTATGAGATTGCTTTGTATAACTGTGTTATAAAAATTCTTTAAGAGACTTGTGAGAACATTTATTCAACAATTCTCTAAGTGTTTCCCGCAGACCTTACAGAACAGCTTCAAGAACTAAAAAGTTCTATAGAACAGTGCTCATTTTTATGGTATAAGTGTTGTAAGAACGCTTTGAAAATGTTCTTAGAAGAAACAGTGCTCTAAAAAATTTGCTCTAGAAACGTTCTTATAATTTGTATAGAACATGAAATTGTTAGCTGGGCTTTAACCAATTCCAACGAATAGGCCAAATGACATGGAATAACTTTTGCATGTATTATATTTTTAACGATGTCTTCAAGACAAGCTAAATATCAAAAACTGCTTTATTAATTTTTGGTCAAAAAAATTCAGAAGTGTACAAAATACGAGTACACAAATTTTTGTCTTCCATTACTTTCAACCCTTCTGAGGTCGCGCGGTGAGCGTGGCCCCGCATTTTTTTTAAATCGTCATAATTGCTTAACTACTTCCATTTGAATGATCACCGACTACGTATTCCGTCAGTGAAGTGTCGCGAATACGATGTGCTTATAATATGATAGCTCTACATTTATTAGAAAAATGGAGAAAATATATTAATGAAGCGTGGGTGAAAAGGCGTGACCTCAGAAGGGTTAAAATAACTAGCAGAAAAATAGAAGAATGAAAAACCAAGCATGCTTGAAATTTATTTAACAGGTTTTTTTATATTTACCTTCGTGTAAAGTGATAGATTTCGTTTATGAATTCGAAGAAGATGATATAGATAATGATATTGATTTTGATTCTTTTTGAAATTTCTAAAAATGCTGTATTGAAAAAAATTCAATTATTTATAATCATATTTGAAGATATGGATTAACAAGTTTAAGTATATGTGTTATAATATAATAGGTATTTATAATTTTTGTATTATTTTTGAAATTTTCTATTAAACGTTAAAAACTTCTGTGCCCAAATAAAAAACTGTATAATTCAACATTTCAGGAGTATTTTGATGACACCTGTAGAAGATAATTCTGAATTAAAGGTATTGTAAAAATAGAAACAAAAATTTACAATCACCCACAAAATAAAAGAATTTTCTTCCTTAATAAAATGGATATTACTATACACTAACAAATTGCCTGCATTGCTCCAACAACGTTTATTCGTCGCTAGCACGCACTACGTGTTTCAACAGAGAGAAATAATGTTTAGCTCCCACCTCTGTCGTCCTCATGGCGCAGTAGAGGTTAAGAGTAGGTAGTCGGACATGATATGTGATATGATCATTTAAAAAATTCTGAATTTACAACACTTTTTAGAGCATATACCGACCCTTAGTCCCTACGATACACGTATGCCGATCGTTCTCTCTCTTCAATATATATTATTTTTTCTATGAAATATCATTTCACATGCTCGGCATACGTGATACTATCATTGCAAGATGCGATTTTTTTTTGCAATAAGTAATTAACTTCTCCAACACAAGTTCCACGGGGACCTGTCAATTTTGCTTGGTCATTTATCAGCATATGCATTATTACCGAAACCTCAAAGGGCATACATGATACTACCATTGCACTTTTTGGCAGCGTGCCGAAGGTCTACAGAGGTAAAGAGCAGGTAGTTGGACACCTACTCCTTGGTAGAGGCACAGACGGCTTCGCGCAGTGCAGAACGCGTTTATGACTAAGAGAGAGTCGGGAATATATGCGCGTTCTCTGTCGGTCCCTAGTACAGTGGTGCGGCCACAGATTTCATTCAGGACTGCCACTCACCAGAAAATCAGTTGTATTATATTATATTATATCTCCACACAGAAGGTATTCAGTGCGAAGCCGTAGAGGACTTTTTTTTAGATAATAATCTAACGAATACCAAGTTAAAAGAAAAAAAATTGTTCCCCAATGTTTTCAGTGAAAAGAATCGGTTTAAAATCTAAAATAATCAATAATCGCATTAATAATGTATTAATTTTTTTTTCTGTATCGCTCAAAATGTAGGTCTACTCCTGTAGATGCGATTTAAAAAAAAAATCATCGAAAAAGAGTAATTTTTCGATTTCTTATGAATTTTTTAAGCGCAGCATGCTCCCTTAGGTGGTCCGCAAACTTTGAACGCATTTTGCCGCTTCCCTATTGCATATAGGAAAAAATTTCACTAAGACTTTTTTATTATAAATTCGATTGTTTACAACTTCTATTTGAAAATTTTCTCGTTATTCTTAAAAGTTGAAGAGATATTCGCAAAAAATCGTTTTTTTTTTGTTTACATCTCTTTTTTAAACAATCCGACCGGGGATGATCCTTCAAAATATCAGGAAGTTGTTGTAGGGGGCAAACAGTACCTACTGTAAAAAATTCAGATCCTCTTTAATTATTTCTAATTCAGGACTTCAATGACTGGACTACTTTCACCGAGCCCTAGCTTAAACACTTACTACTACACGCTAACTGTATCGGTGTACGAAGGGGTATTTACCCTCATTAATGAAAGCATGAGGATTGATTGATCATTGGTTAGCACGTTTAGAAATAACATTTAAATACCGTTTGTATAGGAAAATTGTTAGATGTGAAACATCGAAATTCATCTTTGTAGAAAGTATGCGATAGGAAGGATGGACCACGCATCCGTTGAAAGAATACGTGCGCCAGTGCGCATTTGTATTTATGACTGTAATACCATTAAACGGTACGAACCGTTGTGTCGAATTCCGTTTATCGCGAGACGGAACAGCGATTGATGGCAGAGTTAAGAGAGAGTAAACTAAATGCGCTTTTTGAATTAGACACAACGGTTTGTACCGTTTAGGGCCGGTTTTACCAACACGGTATAAACGCGGTATAGCGCTATACTGAGAATAACCAGCAATAAACCTTATGGTTATTCTCAGTATAGCATTATACCGCGTTTATACGTGTTGGTAAAACCGGCCCTTAATAGTATCACAATTATAAATACAAATGCGCACTGGCGAACGTGTTCTTTCGTTTTCAGCTAGATTTACTCAAGTGGACACAGCATTGAGAACAATCTAGCGAAAGTTAGTCTAGAATCTCGGTTGAGAAAAATAAATCTAGCTAGATTGCAGTGGATACACGATAAAAATTTACTGCCAGAGAAATTTCAGTCTATTTGACCGGCTAAATAGATAGTAACTCAGTCTAGCGAGAGTGATAGGCGCCGGGTCGCAAGCGAAGGGCCTCGACCGCGTGCTCAGATTTCAGGAGCCTCGCGGGAGGCAACAGAAACCCTCTGCCTTTTATGCTCTCCTCGGACAAAGTGCAGACCCGCAATAAATTCGACTATTGCGGTGCACGTGTACTTCTTCGGGGATAGCACCAACCGAACGGCGCTGAATCTGCGTACTCGGTGGTTTCGAAGAATTTCCTTCTCCCACCATGCATAGAAAAGTCATATCGATATAGATCAAAAGTTCATAAATAATGAGATAATAGTAATTGAAACTTCTTCGCTGGCAAGTAAGTTTAGCCTCATATGGTACGTATGTGTGTACAATCTATAATACATCACGATTGTAAATAGATATTTGATAAGTCAAAGAAACATATGAGGCTAAACTTATTCACCAGGAAAGGAAATTTAATCGCCATTATCTTATTATCTATGAACTTTAGGCCCACATCGATGTAAGATACTTTGTTGTAGATAAAAATACGTATGTGTATAATAACATAATATAAAACAGTTTTTATAGAAAAATTGTTAGATGTGAAACATTGAAATTCTTCTTTGTAGAAAGTATGCGATAGGAAGGATCGACCACGCGTCCGTCGAAAGAACACGTGCGCCAGTGCGCATTTGTATTTATGACTGTGATACTATTAAACAGTACCGATGGTAGAGTTAAGAGAGAGTAAACTAAATGCGCTTTTTGAATTAGACACAATGGTTCGTACCGTTTAATAGTATCACAGTCATAAATACAAATGCGCACTGGCGCATGTGTTCTTTCGACGGACGCGTGGTCCATCCTTCCTATCGCATACTTTCTACAAAGAGTAATTTCGATGTTTCACATCTAACAATTTTTCTATAAAAACTGTTTCATATTATATGTTATTATACACACACGTATTTTTATTTTTTTTTAATGGCATCTACAGGAGTAGACCTACATTTTGAGAGATATAGAAAAAAAATGAATGCATTATTAATGCGATTATTGATTATTTTAGATTTTAAACCGATTCTTTTCACTGAAAACATTGGGAAACAATTTTTTTCTTTTAACTTGGTATTCGTTAGATTATTATCTAAAAAAAAGTCCTCTATGGCTTCGCACTGAATACCTTCTGTGTGGAGATATAATATAATATAATACAACTGATTTTCTGGTGAGTGGCAGTCCTGAATGAAATCTGTGGCCGCACCACTGTACTGGGGACCGACAGAGAACGTGCATATATTCCCGACTTTCTCTTAGTCATAAACGCGTTCTGCACTGCGCGAAGCCGTCTGTGCCTCTACCAAGGAGTAGGTGTCCAACTACCTGCTCTTTACCTCTGTAGACCTTCGGCACGCTGCCAAAAAGTGCAATGGTAGTATCATGTATGCCCTTTGAGGTTTCGGTAATAATGCATACCCCGATAGCAAAGTGGTGCCACCGTGACTGCACACTGCTTTCACGCGGTGTATTCGAGTGCATGCACTGGGGTGTCCATCTGTCTGTGCACCGTGAAGCCACGCTGCAGTCACGCAGTGTGAGCACCGAGTGGAAGCACTGTGGCATAACAGGGTGACTCCACAGTGCTTGTACTGTGAGATGATGGTGTAGACCCAGTGGCTTCGCTGTGAAGTTATCATATGGACTACAGGGATGTATTCTAATAAAATATTTATATTAAAAAACAACATTTCTTTTACTATTCCATTTATTAAATGAACATATTGTAGCTGGAGATCTTAATATTAACATATCAAAATGTATTATCCGTCAATTCCCGGGAAAATTTATAATTAATTAAAAACTATCGAAGTTTTGGCCCTAAGCCACTTTATAGTATAGTCTTATTAGATATTCGCGAAACAATTTATTAGTGTCAGGATAAAACCGGTACCAATCGATAGGAAAAAATCTCCTGAATGACATATAGAAATGGGTAATCTTCAAATTGACGAGAAATAATGTAATTAATTAAAAACTACCTGTCAAAATCACATGCCAACAAATCGCGAAGCTATATTTTTTCTGTAACCAATTTCATAAATAAAAATATCCCAATGTACAGGAGAAAATTCTTTACAAATTTCAAGTCGGAACTTATAGTCTACGATGCACCGTTTTTGTGTAATAAATTATTATACATATCGATACCTTACTTTGAAAACCTCGTAAGTGCAATTTTGGACAAAAATGCCATTCATAGCTTACTGCGTTAAGATTTAAAATCTGAACACAGTAAGCTATAAATGGCATTTTTGTCAAAAATTGCACTTACGAGGTTTTCAAAGTAAGGTATCGATATGTAATTCAAATTGGCTTAAATCGATCAGCTGATCGTTACGCGACGCTCCTTTATTACGCGTGCAACTAACGGAGGAAAGCGCGTTCCGCAATCTATTCAAATTTATACTCTTTTTCCTGGGCATCCTAGATTTACTCGATCAAAAAAATGAAGCTACCAATTTGTGGCGGGGAAAATTTACTATGAAATTGATGCAAGAACCTACTTGACAAAATGCACGGTTAATTTATATTAATTTTTTGAAAGTCCCGGTGTACGAAAGTACAATAAGCTGCGCATGGCGCGTTTTACGTGGTCGCCATGAGAACAGCTGATTGCTTGGCGAAACATGCTCAGGGGTGCTATTCTCGACGCGTGGGAAATGCTTTTCGTGGACGAAATATTTTTCGTTAACGAACGTAAAATTTCGTCGATCACTTTCGTTAACGATTCGAATAGCCCTTCCAAGATAGATTTCGTCAACGAAATTAATTTTGTCACACGAAAAATGTGTTTACATCCCTTATAGCGACGTCTGCTTTTTAGAATCTCGTTTAATCACTTAGCAACGACCCGTCGCATCGGCCCACCACCTCGTCATGCAACTCACCGGCATACAAATACCAAACAACATTCGTTGACGAAAACAGCGAGAACGACGAATGACAATTTCGTCAACGAAAAAAGTAATTTCGTTAACGAAGGAGTTTCGTATGGGAAAAAATTCCGTATACAAAATTTCTCAAACGAAATAATAATTCCGTTCACGAAATCGTTTCTGACGTGTCGAGAATTGCCCCCCACAGGGGCAATTGCGTTTTGGTTGAGAAATTTTGTACGCGAAATGTTTTCCCATACGCGCGAAACTCCTTCGCTAACGAAATTACTTTTTTCGTTGACGAAAATGTCATTCGTCGTTCTCGCTGTTTTCGTCAACGAATGGGTTTGGTATTTGTCCGAGGCGGTGGGCCGATGCGACGGGTCGTTGCTAAGTGATTAAACGAAATTCTAAAAAGAAGACGTCGCTAAGGGATGTAAACACATTTTTCGTGTGAGAAAATTAATTTCATTGACGAGATCTATCTTGGAAGGAATTTTCGAATCGTTAACGAAAGTGATCGACGAAATTTAAATCCGTTAACGAAAAATATCTCGTCCACGAAAAGCATTTCCCACGCGTCGAGAATAGCTCCCCTGAAATTACTTTCGTACACCGTGTTCATTTTCCGCATGTCTCCCTTGAGCTTCTCCATCACCACGAATATCCTCTCCGGCGTCTCGAACATCCTCTCGAGATTAACGACTCCGCTGTGGGAGAGATTCTGCAGGATGGCTACTTCGTTCTTGAGCTGGGCCTTTTGCTCGGTGGGAAAACGCAGCTTGTCGATCGCCTTTATCGCCATCGCGCGGCCGGTCTTGCGATGAACTCCGCCGTAGATGATATCAAATTAACCCGAGCCAAGAACTTCGTCCGGGAAGATGTGATAGAGCTGCGACATGTCGGTTACGCGTTCCTCTGGCTCGGTTGTCGACTGCTCCTACCGACCTGTGGAAAACGACGCGTGTTTTTCGGTATAGCGTCGGTACGCGTTCGCGCGCACACTCGCGAGCTCTGAACGTACTTGCCGATCCGGAGGTGACGGGCATCAATGCTTCCTGATATTCGTTTTCCAGGTCCTCGCCAAGTGAGCGCCAACGCCACTTTCCGGCGGTGGAAGCTGACCACTAGCACCTCCATAGAGGGGATCTTCGCCGACGTAGTAATCGACGTTGGCCGTTCTCAATTCGAAACAATGCATCGTGCCTGGAAGGAGAGAACGCGCGCGTTGTACATCGACTAAACGCGCACAGACAATTTCTAACGATATACATATGTACTCACGAGAATGTTGTTCCCTGGCGGCGGCGACGACTAGAATTTCAGCCAACGGAATCTCTTTGAAGTACTTGGAACTGCTGTCGCTTTGGAACAGAATTATGGCCTTTGTGTCCAATCGCCAGTAGTGTCTCTTCCTCTGAAAACACGTGCACCTTAATGATGGGGGAAGCGAAACTGAATCAGCGCCACGTCGTCAACCTACCATCGGATCGCGATTCGTCGAGTGCACCATCCATCCTTCCTTCAGGATCTTGGAGCCGCGTCGTTTCATGTGCTTGGCGCTTTGAACTATTCACATCAGCGGTATATTGTTACTCGACGATGAGCTGCACCTGCGTTATCGCGTACGAGGTACCAAGTGTGACGGAGGGAGTGATGTAGAAGAAAAAAAGATAAAGTATCGCAAGTGTCGAGATACGACGTTGATTGAATAATTACCTCGATGGTCTGGAATTTTGAAATTCGTCGGAAGATGCGTCGTCATGGCACGGAACGAGGTCCTACGGAAATATCATACGCCTAAAACGATTCTTAGTGCGCTTTCCTCGTGTTCCCTTGTGTTTATGCGATTAGAGGGGGGATGATGACAGGTTGGCTTATTGTCACTTCGCTGTAGACTCCCAGCATAGCTCGTAGTCCAGTCATTGAAGTCCTGAATTAGAAATAATTAAAGAGGATCTGAATTTTTTACAGTAGGTACTGTTTGCCCCCTACAACAACTTCCTGATATTTTGAAGGATCATCCCCGGTCGGATTGTTTAAAAAAGAGATGTAAACAAAAAAAAACCGATTTTTTGCGAATATCTCTTCAACTTTTAAGAATAACGAGAAAATTTTCAAATAGAAGTTGTAAACAATCGAATTTATAATAAAAAAGTCTTAGTGAAATTTTTTCCTATATGCAATAGGGAAGCGGCAAAATGCGTTCAAAGTTTGCGGACCACCTAAGGGAGCATGCTGCGCTTAAAAAATTCATAAGAAATCGAAAAATTACTCTTTTTCGATGATTTTTTTTTTAAATCGCATCTACAGGAGTAGACCTACATTTTGAGCGATACAGAAAAAAAAATTAATACATTATTAATGCGATTATTGATTATTTTAGATTTTAAACCGATTCTTTTCACTGAAAACATTGGGGAACAATTTTTTTTCTTTTAACTTGGTATTCGTTAGATTATTATCTAAAAAAAAGTCCTCTACGGCTTCGCACTGAATACCTTCTGTGTGGAGATATAATATAATATAATACAACTGATTTTCTGGTGAGTGGCAGTCCTGAATGAAATCTGTGGCCGCACCACTGTACTAGGGACCGACAGAGAACGCGCATATATTCCCGACTCTCTCTTAGTCATAAACGCGTTCTGCACTGCGCGAAGCCGTCTGTGCCTCTACCAAGGAGTAGGTGTCCAACTACCTGCTCTTTACCTCTGTAGACCTTCGGCACGCTGCCAAAAAGTGCAATGGTAGTATCATGTATGCCCTTTGAGGTTTCGGTAATAATGCATATGCTGATAAATGACCAAGCAAAATTGACAGGTCCCCGTGGAACTTGTGTTGGAGAAGTTAATTACTTATTGCAAAAAAAAATCGCATCTTGCAATGATAGTATCACGTATGCCGAGCATGTGAAATGATATTTCATAGAAAAAATAATATATATTGAAGAGAGAGAACGATCGGCATACGTGTATCGTAGGGACTAAGGGTCGGTATATGCTCTAAAAAGTGTTGTAAATTCAGAATTTTTTAAATGATCATATCACATATCATGTCCGACTACCTACTCTTAACCTCTACTGCGCCATGAGGACGACAGAGGTGGGAGCTAAACATTATTTCTCTCTGTTGAAACACGTAGTGCGTGCTAGCGACGAATAAACGTTGTTGGAGCAATGCAGGCAATTTGTTAGTGTATAGTAATATCCATTTTATTAAGGAAGAAAATTCTTTTATTTTGTGGGTGATTGTAAATTTTTGTTTCTATTTTTACAATACCTTTAATTCAGAATTATCTTCTACAGGTGTCATCAAAATACTCCTGAAATGTTGAATTATACAGTTTTTTATTTGGGCACAGAAGTTTTTAACGTTTAATAGAAAATTTCAAAAATAATACAAAAATTATAAATACCTATTATATTATAACACATATACTTAAACTTGTTAATCCATATCTTCAAATATGATTATAAATAATTGAATTTTTTTCAATACAGCATTTTTAGAAATTTCAAAAAGAATCAAAATCAATATCATTATCTATATCATCTTCTTCGAATTCATAAACGAAATCTATCACTTTACACGAAGGTAAATATAAAAAAACCTGTTAAATAAATTTCAAGCATGCTTGGTTTTTCATTCTTCTATTTTTCTGCTAGTTATTTTAACCCTTCTGAGGTCACGCCTTTTCACCCACGCTTCATTAATATATTTTCTCCATTTTTCTAATAAATGTAGAGCTATCATATTATAAGCACATCGTATTCGCGACACTTCACTGACGGAATACGTAGTCGGTGATCATTCAAATGGAAGTAGTTAAGCAATTATGACGATTTAAAAAAAATGCGGGGCCACGCTCACCGCGCGACCTCAGAAGGGTTGAAAGTAATGGAAGACAAAAATTTGTGTACTCGTATTTTGTACACTTCTGAATTTTTTTGACCAAAAATTAATAAAGCAGTTTTTGATATTTAGCTTGTCTTGAAGACATCGTTAAAAATATAATACATGCAAAAGTTATTCCATGTCATTTGGCCTATTCGTTGGAATTGGTTAAAGCCCAGCTAACAATTTCATGTTCTATACAAATTATAAGAACGTTTCTAGAGCAAATTTTTTAGAGCACTGTTTCTTCTAAGAACATTTTCAAAGCGTTCTTACAACACTTATACCATAAAAATGAGCACTGTTCTATAGAACTTTTTAGTTCTTGAAGCTGTTCTGTAAGGTCTGCGGGAAACACTTAGAGAATTGTTGAATAAATGTTCTCACAAGTCTCTTAAAGAATTTTTATAACACAGTTATACAAAGCAATCTCATAACAATTCTATAGCAGTTCTAAAATGTTGTCTTAGAATTCTGGTATAGAACAAATAAAGAACACGTATATAATTATTCTTTAGGAGCGCATATTGTTTCGCTATACAATTTTTGGGTTGCATGGTATTCTATTTAGAGAACTTTAAAATCGTTTAATTGTATCTTTTAAAAACAAAATATTTATGTATCGCATAATGGTAATTTTTTGACGCGCCCTTAGTTTACCTTATATTACCTTATGATTTTGATTCTTTTTGAAATTTTTAAAAATGGTGTATTGAAAAAAAATTCAATCATTTATAATCACATTTGAAGATATGGATTAACAAGTTTAAGGATATATGTTATATATTTATTTATATCATGTATTTATAACAAGTATTTATAACAAGTACGACATTCTTATTAACGCAAATGAGAACACTGTTTATGAATTCGAAGAAGATGATATAGATAATGATATTGATTTTGATTCTTTTTGAAATTTCTAAAAATGCTGTATTGAAAAAAATTCAATTATTTATAATCATATTGAAGATATGGATTAACAAGTTTAAGTATATGTTTTATAATAATAGGTATTTATAATTTTTGTATTATTTTTGAAATTTTCTATTAAACGTTAAAAACTTCTGTGCCCAAATAAAAAACAGTATAATTCAACATTTCAGGAGTATTTCGATGACACCTGTAGAAGATAATTCTGAATTAAAGGTATTGTAAAAATAGAAAAAAAAATTGACAATATCACCCACAAAATAAAAGACTTTTCTTCCTTAATAAAATGGATATTACTATACACTAACAAATTGCCCGCATTGCTCCAACAACGTTTATTCATCGCTAGCACGCACTACGTGTTTCAACAGAGAGAAATACTGTTTATAGCTCCCACCTCTGTCGTTCTCATGGCGCAGTAGAGGTTAAGAGTAGGTAGTTGGACATGATGTGTGATATAATCATTTAAAAAATTCTGAATTTACAACACTTTTTAGAGCATATACCGACCCTTAGTCCCTACGATACACGTATGCCGATGGTTCTCTTCAATATATATTATTTTTTCTATGAAATATCGTTTCACATGCTCGGCATACGTGATACTATCATTGCAAGATGCGATTTTTTTTTGCAATAAGTAATTAACTTCTCCAACACAAGTTCCACGGGGACCTGTCAATTTTGCTTGGTCGTTTATCAGCATATGCATTATTACCGAAATTTCAAAGGGCATACATGATACTACCATTGCACTTTTTGGCAGCGTGCCGAAGGTCTACAGAGGTAAAGAGCAGGTAGTTGGACACCTACTCCTTGGTAGAGGCACAGACGGCTTCGCGCAGTGCAGAACGCGTTTATGACTAAGAGAGAGTCGGGAATATATGCGCGTTCTCTGTCGGTCCCCAGAACAGTGGTGCGGCCACAGATTTCATTCAGGACTGCCACTCACCAGAAAATCAGTTGTATTATATTATATTATATCTCCACACAAAAGGTATTCAGTGCGAAGCCGTAAAGGACTTTTTTTTAGATAATAATCTAACGAATACCAAGTTAAAAGAAAAAAATTGTTCCCCAATGTTTTCAGTAAAAAGAATCGGTTTAAAATCTAAAATAATCAATAATCGCATTAATAATGCATTAATTTTTTTTTCTATATCTCTCAAAATGTAGGTCTACTCCTGTGGATGCGATTAAAAAAAAAATCATCGAAAAAGAGTAATTTTTCGATTTCTTATGAATTTTTTAAGCGCAGCATGCTCCCTTAGGTGGTGCGCAAATTTTGAACGCATTTTGCCGCTTCCCTATTGCATATAGGTAAAAATTTCACTAAGACTTTTTTATTATAAATTCGATTGTTTACAACTTTTATTTGAAGATTTTCTCGTTATTCTTGAAAGTTGAAGAGATATTCGCAAAAAATCGGTTTTTTTTTTGTTTACATCTCTTTTTTAAACAATCCGACCGGGGATGATCCTTCAAAATATCAGGAAGTTGTTGTAGGGTGCAAACAGTACCTACTGTAAAAAATTCAGATCCTCTTTAATTATTTCTAATTCAGGACTTCAATGACTGGACTAGAAAGGGACAGATTGTATAAAGCATTCCACGCCACTTCAGCCATTTAAAAGATGAATGTATCCTAAAAAATATCTAATAATCAAGTTTTGCGAGTACAATAATTCTACCAAACTACACATTAATCCTCCCATAAATCATTGAGTAATCGTATCTTTTTATTTTCATTTTTGATATTGAGGGTTAAGCTCTCTATCGCTGTTACTTTCTTTTCCTTCATAATCGAGAAGTAAAAAGAAAATCTCGTGCAAAGTTATGTTATGGAACTCCCAGTCATTCGAGAGATATAGCGTTTCTTATGGAAGAGAAAATCGAAAATTTGCTGAATTCCTCAAACGATTAAGGCTAGGGACACACCAGCGTCAAGTTAACGCGCGTCTAGCATATTTCTGGCGTTGTCTGAACTAACTCGCGTTGGAAATACCGCGCGTTGACTATGTGGCTTGTTATACTTCAATTTATATAAATGGTGAAACGCTAGTTGTAAAACGCGCGTCAACAAAACGCCAGTTTGTCCCTGACGTAAGCATTCCATGATTGTAATGTTGTACAAAATTTTAATTTTATTTATCGAATATAAAGAAAAAGAAACTTATCGTTGATCAGGTGTGGAGCTTAATTTCAAAAATAAAAATAGAAAGTTACAATTACTTAGTGATTTAAGGGAGAATTGATCTTTAACTTGGCAGAATTGTTGTATTTCCACAACTTGATTTTCGAATATTTTTTCGGGATACCTACATTCATCTTTTTAGTGGCTGATGTGGCGTGGAATACCCTATATATCGGCATATATCTTCTTTCTTACAACAATCTTGTCATCATATGAAAGAAAATCCAGCGAAGCTTCAAAAAAGCTCGAATTTTAATATAGCGTTGAAAAAGTACATATTTCCTATATCTCAATCTTTAATTGGGTAGGGTCTAAAAATCAATTTTTTTATTGCCTTTTCTTATAGTAAAACATTTAAAGAATGTTGTGTCAAAATTTCAAGTCAATCGGAGCAAAACTCTCAGTCATAGACCTTTAAATCTCTGCTCCTCTAATACTACGGAGCGGCAAGAGCTCGGCGCTTTAAACGCTTGTTTCTCGAAACCACGTTTTAAAAGTCTGTAGATATCGTCATTTAAAAACTACTGCACCGATTCTTTTCAAATTCTGTACACACTTTTTACATATAAAATACCAGACCCCTACGTCTTTTTTTTGTTACATTAAGGGGGTTTTACAGCAACAAAATGACGTATTTTTTCGTGAAAAATCGCAATTTTTACTTCAAACAACCACCAAAAATTTTTTAATGGGAAAAAAAATTAAAGAAGCGTAGGGGTCTAGAAAAACATCTGTTTTAACTAAACTGCTTTGATTTTTTGATTTAAGATAATTCTACGCTGAAATATAGTGTCCACCGCAAATCATCTTTTCTAAAAGCGTCCTCGAAAATGCTTCGTCACCGGTTTATTTCTCAATATTTTTCTACAAAGAAATTACAAAATATTGTTCGAATGGTGCTTTATAACATACAAAACATTAAAATATATCTACTTCAACAATAGCTCTAAAACAAATTCGTAAAAATAGAGGGTTTTTCCACCCGTTAGACCCCCCCCCCCCCCCCCCTTAAGGAAGTGGGAAAAAATCGACGTTTCCTACTTCTCAAAGTCTCGGAGACCCCCTCAATGATCCCTTTTGGATTAACGAGCTCTCTACGCCGGTTTCTGTGCGTGAGGCTTCCAAGCGCGGAGCACCTGCTGAGCGCTGACACAAAAAGAGACAGGAAGGGTCTGCCGAGGTCCGATTGCGATAGGCAAAGTGGCCCTCAGGGCTTAGAACGTCGTTTGCTCGCCGCGCGACCTTTGACTCCACGTATCGTATCTACGACACCTCCCACGGCTTTCCATCCTCCCGTTCGCTTACATCCCGCTAAACTCGCCTTTAAGATCGTGCTTTCATCTCCTACTCTCGAGAAATTAATCACTTTTGGTATACAATTGTGCAACTACAACGTCGCGTAGGTATATCGGTTCGTTATTACGACGCATCGTTCATTGGGCCGATTCGTAATAACAGGTGGATGGTGGAGGTTGTAACAAGTAGCGTGGGCAGTCCAACAATTAAGTTGTGTCCATTTTAAAATCGACACGTCGATATAACATTTCTCTCTTGATTTTTACGCGGTAAAAGTTCTTCGTGTTTCTGAACAAGAGGTTTGTTAAAATATCACTGATCGAAATTCTTAAAACGATCGCGTAGGATTGTGTCGAGCGACAAATGAATTTATGAAAAATTCATGAGACGTATAATTAAAGGGCTTATTGGAAAAACGTGACAAGCCACAAAATCATTTTATTGAGAAGACGAGCTTTGAAGTTTCATAAAAATCTGTAAAATGCATATTTGATTAATATAACCCCTCAGTGTTTTTAACAAATGTACTCTAGCTCATATATTAACATCTACAATCTTAAAGTATGAAAAAATAACGCAGGGGACTACTACAAAGTAAACTATTTATTTGTGAACAGAGTGTGGCTTGTCACGTTTTTCCAATCAAGAGACACGGTAGTGTCTCGCGGTATGTTCGTTCATCGCAGCATCGCTGCAGCCGTGTCTCTTTACAGGAAAGATATCTGCCCTCTTCACCCCTCAATTTTTACATCGAATTTTCTCAATAAATATATGGTTATAACCAAAACTATGCTTAGTTACGCCATATAAATTGATTATTCTCTATTGATAGAGACCAGAATAAATGTTATAAGTTACATATTAACAGAGATTCATCCTTAACACAACGCGAAGCCACGCCCCACCCGCCTAAAACTCGAGGATTTTAGATTTCTCGACCGATAGCTATATGTCAAAATGTCACAAAATTTCCGGCAATCTTCGGCGACAGTCGGCTATGATCGGAAATGTGTATACATAGATCAAACACACACACGCGCCATTGAACATGTGAGATATATTCCGGCATTTTCATCGTCGCCTGTTCGGCGATGCTCGGAAATGCGTACACAAATGCGACCGCATGCATACACCATCAAATGTATGTGAGAGAATATATATGTATGACTTCAAATGCCTGTATCTCCTTTCTCTCTTTAAAAATATTTTTTCTTTTTCCTTGAATTCAGAAAATTATAGCGAGCATTTCCATTACTGCAATTATTTCTATGCAATAACATATATTATGGTTTCATGCTGATTATATATATGTTCAATTGCTCGTTTCATATGGTGACAGTAAATATATCAAGCTGTCAAAATAAGCAAAGGTAAGTTAGCGCCGGACTATAAACAATCTTAATGAATTATATCTCAAAAAATTGCTCGCAATTTCCTCATCAAGAATATAAAATTGCTCTAGCGGGAGCAATTATGAAAAAAAAGTTATTAAACAATTTCGTAACAAACACTAATTTGATGATTTCTAAGTTATCCGAGTACGAACGGGATCTTTTTTGGGCTCAAAAAATTGCTCGCAATTTGCTCATCAATAATATAAAATTGCTCCAGCGGTAGCGAATATGAAAAAAAAGTTATTAAACAATTTCGTAACAAACACTAATTTGACGATTTCTAAGTTATCCAAGTACGAACGGGATCTTTTTTGGGCTCAAAAAATGACTCGTAATTTGCTCATCAAGAATATAAAATTGCTCTAGCTGGATCAATTATGAAAAAAAAGTTATTAAACAATTTCGTAACAAACACTCATTTGACGATTTCTAAGTTATCCAAGTACGGACGGGATCTTTTCTGGGCTCAAAAAATTGCTCGCAATTTGCTCATCACTGCCCCACCTTTTTATTTGCGTTTTATTAACGTTTTTTGCATTAAAAATAATAATTAAATTTTCGACGTTTCGAAGACCTCGGAAAACGACAGTAGCGCCGCTAGTTTTGAAACATGAAGCTAACACCAGTAAAAACGGTTCTCAATCCAAATCTGAAATAACAGTTCCTACGAAGGACAGTTCCGGTGAAAATGGTAATAAAATCTGAGATATCAGCCAAGTTAGCGTTGTAAATGTTCTTTTCACTTTTACATTATTACCATATATAAAGAGATTCTTACTTGTTAGAGTAGAACATATTTATAAGTCTATTATCTTAAGATGTGATCTTAAGATCTTAAGAAGATAAGGGTGGTTCTCCGAAAATGATCATTTTGCTGAGTAAAAAATTTTTTTTTAAATAGTTTAATTTTTGCATATAAAATTGGACTGGTTTAGGTTATGACTGAGTTATTATAATTATTCAAAGATCAAACTGATTTTTCAGTTTTATTGTATTTATCGCCTTGGTAAGAAATGGTACTGCCAGAGAAATGATATCAAGATGGAAGAGGAATGGCGCACACATTTTGCTAACTAATAATTTATTGCAGGCAATAATAACTAATATTTAATTGTAGGTAATAGGTAGTAACCCGTTATTACGCTGTTTTCTTATCAGTGTTTCACAAGTTAGTAAAGTTCCCATGATTTTTATTAATTTTAAGCATTTAGTTTTTTAAATAACGTGTTTTTTGTTAGTTATATAAATAAACCTGATAAAAAAGCAGAATAACTTAATAGACATCAAAAAATATCTTCGTACCATTCCTCTGGCAGATTCGTCATTCCTCGGGATCGCATAAAGCCAGAGGAATGGTGCCAGAGGAATGATAATTTTGGCGATTTTTAAAACTATATGCAGAGATTAAATGTTTTCTTAACCTCAAATATAGGGTTTGAGTAGAGAATCACTAGTTTACATTATATTAATTGCAGTGAGACTTTCGAGTTGAAAATATATTGATAATACTTACCAGAGGAATGACTAGGTCGCTTGTGACACTATCAGTTTATACCACAAGATGCATATAATAAGAATGAACAATAGAATCAGGCAGTAACCATCACTCAATTTAGATTGACTGACATCTAAATAGTCCTATACCGCTCACTATGACCACCTGCGCCATCTAGTACATTACCATTAAATCATTTACATCGAACCAGAGGAATGATTGACGAAGTGGGTTACAAGATTTAGACTTATTTTATTAGAGATCCATCAATATTATTGTCTTATTTTTCGGGGGGAAGAGTTATAAATATCTAATTATTTGAGAAAATCAAATATATTTCACTGTTCTAATGTTAATAATAGCTATTTCTTATGCTATAGGTACGATAAGGTTGAGAGTTACAACCCAGAGGAATGATTTTTCGTGAGAAAACTTGATGATAAAAAGTATTGAGGTTTTTTTATTTTAAATCTGTATATTAGGATATTCTCTAAATATTAATAAAGTTATTTATTGTAGAAGAAAACACCAAGTAAACATAGAGTTTTGTAATAAAAATAGGTTACATGAATAATGATCATATTGGGAGAATCACCCATAACAATTGTTAAATGTGCTTCGTAAAAAGTCCTTATTTTATTATGATTAAAAAACAGTATATAGCAAAAAAGTAATTGCATGTAACGTTAACACATAAGGCAATTGAGGAGCTCGCATTTTTCTTTTTCCATCGTCAAAGCTCTCTCGAGCATCCGATGTGATTTGAAATAAGTATAAACAAGTAAGAATCTCTTTATATGTGGTAATATTGTAAAAGTGAAAAGAACATTTACAACGCTAACTTGGCTGATATCTCAGATTTTATTACCATTTTCAGCGGAACTGTCCATCGTAGGAACTGTTATTTCAGATTTGGATTGAGAACGGTTTTTACGGTGTTAGTTTCATGTTTCAAAACTAGCGGCGCTACTCTCGTTTTCCCAGGCCTTCGAAACGTCGAAAATTAATTTATTATTTTTAATGCAAAAAACGTTAATAAAACGCAAATAAAAAGGTGGGGCAGTGATGAGCAAATTGCGAGCAATTTTTTGAGCCCAGAAAAGATCCCGTTCGTACTGTTTGTTACGAAATTGTTTAATAACTTTTTTTTCATAATTGCTCCCGCTAGAGCAATTTTATATTCTTGATGAGCAAATTGCGAGCAATTTTTTGAGCCCAGAAAATATCCCGTTCCTACTCGGTTAACTTAGAGATCGTCAAATTAGCGTTTGTTACGAAATTGTTTAATAACTTTTTTTTCATAATTGCTACCGCTGGAGCAATTTTATATTATTGATAAGCAAATTGCGAGCAATTTTTTGAGCCCAAAAAAGATCCCGTTCGTACTTGGATAACTTAGAAATCATCAAATTAGTGTTTGTTACGAAATTGTTTAATAATTTTTTTTTCATAATTGCTCCCACTAGAGCAATTTTATATTCTTGATGAGCAAATTGCGAGCAATTTTTTGAGATATAATTCATTAAGATTGTTTATAGTCCGGCGCTAACTTACCCCTTTGCTGTCAAAATAGCTTACCCCGATAGCCAAGCGTGACTTTCACCCGAGCGTCACGCGGTGGCAGCACGCCGTGTTGGCACGGGAGCTTTACTGTGAAGCCACCGCGTGATTGTCACCGAGTCACGTTACTCATACGTTACTGGGATGCCACGGAGTGATTGTCACTGGGTGACGTAACTGTGACGCCACTGTGACTTAATCTTAAAAAAATCCTAATTGTTCAATAAAAATTAAAAATTATATATTAGGTGGTGGAATTAATTCGTAGCGTTTTTTAATGAAAAAATAAGATCATGCCCAAACTTTTAAGACGTTTTCCTACTGGTGATAAGTCAACTCCCAACTTGGTTGGTACATAACCTTTTTTCAAATCATAAATAACAACATTTTATAATATTTATTGAATATATCAAAATTTGTGCCGAATAAAGTGTTCTTGCGGGTAGTTTTGCTTCATTATTTTAATATGAACAAAAGTACAGCTACGTATTTAGTGGAAGTGTACATCCTTTAGCTGCGAGCAAACGCGTCGGAAGTGGTTTGCACGTTTTAAAGCTGGTGATTTCGACTTGGATGACAAGGAGCCGAATAAATTTGAAGATAATGATTTGGAGGCATTAGTCCATCAAGACTCATGTCAAACACTTATGTATAAAGAATTCTTACAATTAAATTGTGATGTTTACGATATTACATTACTGTCGGTAACAACGAAATACTGTACCTGCGTGCCATTTATTGTTAAGATCGACGCTACAAATTAATTCCAACACATAATAATACAAAAATTCCATCGTGAACTTAATCCATTAAAGCCCAAATTAATTTCTGGTGGATTTTCTTTGCGAAAATTGCATGATTTGTTACTCAGAGGTTATGAGAAAAAAATTCCAAATGGCCGTCCTATACATAAGATGCTTGGCGCTAATGGGTTAACTTTAACATGAATCTTAACGAATATTCTACTATAAATAGTGAATGAATAATTATCATAATCGAGCTACTGTTTTGAAAAAGAACATATCAAATTATTTTAAAAAATTTAACGAGAACGTTCGAGAGCAATCACTGTCATGTCCGATTACTATATATGACTGGAGTTGACCAACATCTCTCGAAGAGTCGGTGGCGTAATGCGAAAACATTTCCCAGTCTCGAGGCATCTGGCATAGGATATCCCAAAGATCGCAGGTTCAAATCCCGGTGGGGCACGGAAAAAAAAAAGAAGCGACACCTCTAGGCGGGTAAAGTCACTGTGTGCGTTCCCTTTTTGTAAATCTACATACCGACAATTATTTTGAAAACGCACCGCGTGACTGTACAGTGCTGTTGTAGTGACGATCGCTGTGCAGTCACAGTTACCTCACTCGCCGTTGCCACTCCGTGTCGCCACTGTGACGTCCGCGGGGGCACGCACGATAAGGTCACTGTGATGTTTCCTAACTCCGGCGCACTGTGCCGTCACGCGGTGGAGTTAGGAAACATCACAGTGACCTTATCGTGCGTGCCCCCGCGGACGTCACAGTGGCGACACGGAGTGGCAACGGCGAGTGAGGTAACTGTGACTGTACAGCGATCGTCATTACAACAGCACTGTACAGTCACGCGGTGCGTTTTCAAAATAATTGTCGGTATGTAGATTTGCAAAAAGGGAACGCACACAGTGACTTTACCCGCCTAGAGGTGTCGCTTCTTTTTTTTTCCGTGCCCCACCGGGATTTGAACCTGCGATCTTTGGGATATCCTACGCCAGATGCCTCGAGACTGGGAAACGTTTTCGCATTACGCCACCGACTCTTCGAGAGATGTTGGTCAACTCCAGTCATATGTAGTAACCGGACATGACAGTGATTGCTCTCGAAGGTTCTCGTTACATTTTTTAAAATAATTTGATATGTTCTTTTTCAAAACAGTAGCGCGATTATGATAATTATTCATTCACAATTTATAGTAGAATATTCGTCAAGAATCACGTTAAAGTTAACCCATTAGCGCCAAGCATCTTATGTATAGGACGGCCATTTGGAATTTTTTTCTCATAACCTCTGAGTAACAAATCATGCAATTTTCGCAAAGAAAATCCACCAGAAATTAATTTGGGCTTTAATGGGTTAAGTTCACGATGGAATTGTTGTATTATTAAGTGTTGGAATTAATTTGTAGCGTCGATCTTAACAATAAATGGCACGCAGGTAGTACAGTATTTCGTTGTTACCGACAGCAATGTAATATCGTAAACATCACAATTTAATTGTAAGAATTCTTCATACATAAGTGTTTGACATGAGTCTTGATGGACTAATGCCTCCAAATCATTATCGTCAAATTTATTCGGCTCCTTGTCATCCAAGTCGAAATTACCAGCTTTAAAACGTGCAAACCACTTCCGATGCGTTTGCTCGCAGCTAGAGCATGTACACTTCCGCTAAATACGTAGCTGCACTTTTGTTCATATTAAAATAATGAAGCAAAACTCCCCGCAAGAACACTTTATTCGGCACAAATTTTGATATATTCAATAAATTATTATAAAATGTTGTTATTTATGATTTGAAAAAAGGTTATGTACCAACCAAGTTGGGAGTTGACTTATCACCAGTAGGAAAACGTCTTAAAAGTTTGGGCATGATCATATTATTTCATTAAAAAACGCTACGAATTAATTCCAACACTTAATATATAATTTTTTATTTTTATTGAACAATTTGGATTTTTTTAAAAATTAAGTCACAGTGGCGTCACAGTAACGTCACCCAGTGACAATCACTCCGTGGAATCCCAGTAACGTATGAGTAACGTCACTCGGTGACAATCACGCGGTGGCGGCACAGTGAAGCTCCCGTGCCAACACGGCGTGCTGCCACCGCGTGACTTTCACTCAAAAGTCACGCGGTGGCGTCACTCAGTGACGTTACTCTGATGCCACAGTGAGGATCCGGAGTGCGAGTTTTAGCCAGAACGGAATACTTGATCCTGATTGGTCTATTCGCTGACGCCGTACGGAATTTTTATTCGCGTCGGACACCGCTGTATGGTGGCGTTTCGTTCTTCCTAAGATGGCCGTCGTTGCGGACCGAATGTCAAGATAACCATGTAACGTAAACAAAGTATTTGTAAATACCTAAAAGTAGTTTTAAGAGTGCAAGTGCAATAAACCCAATTCATAAGTGATGAATATCGATATCGAAGATATCTTGTCAGTTCTAGGAGAGTCAAAAATGCCGCTAGTGGAAGGAGAAGCGGTATTGAAAAAGCAGTTTGTATTTTCCTGCTGAATCAAAAAGAGAAATCAAAATACAGTGAAAATCGTCGCTTCTTGCGTACAATCGTCACATGTAACAAGTGCTCCTCACGAAGTTGAAGTGAACATCTTACTAGTAAACAACAATAAAGAAGTAACGTGCAAGTGCAGCTGGGCCAGAGGAAGACGCAAACATGTTTTTGCAACGCTTCTGTACATAAATCAGTACGGCAAATAGTACCATGTGACGATTGTACGCAAGAAGCGATGATTTTCACTGCATTTTGGTTTCCCTTTTTGATTCCGCAGGAAAACACATACCTGCTTTCAATACCGCTTCTCCTTCCACTAGCGGAACTTTTGACTCCTAGAATTGATAAGATATCTTCGATACCGATATTCATCACTTATGAATTGGGTTTATTGCACTTGCACTTTTAAAACTACTTTTATTTACAAATTCTTTGTTTATGTTACGTGGTTATGTTGACATTTATTTTGAAAAAGAAAAATATCAAATTATTTTACAAAATTTAATGAGAACCTTCGAGAGCAGTCACTAGGTTCGTTCCAACTAACACGAGGACTGGTTCTTAACTCGACGGAGTGTGCGCAGTCTGACCCAGCTGTTCCAACAAACACAGAACTAGTTCTGGAACGATTCCAAAGAGCGTTCCAACTGCGAACTGTAACAGAACTGGTTCTCGAACGGTAATTTCAGTCCCTAGTTCTGAGTTGGAACGATTTTATAGCACATGCGTAGTAAGGCGCGAGACGCACTCTATTTGAATCGGTGAGTCCAAGAACAGTACAAATGCATAAAGATAGTTTCGAGAAAAAATGAAAAAAACATAATAACTTCACAATGAGTTAATGGCCATCATTTCATGCTCTTGAAAACTGTAATGAGGGATGCTAAATGCGTGGATTTTCTTATGACTGATAGGAATCGGTTCTTGACAATATATGGAGCTTAGAATTTTAAACATTTTGGCTACCTATCTTAACTCAAAACGCCATTTTTTGGACTTATACTGTTCTTGGATTCACCAATTCATTTCTATTCGGAGGCATTGAAGGATATTTTAAAATATGCTAAACTCTTGCTCTAACAAATATCGTTTACTGGCAAAGGTATAAGTACTAGTACGGAGAAAAAACTGAAATGTTAATTCCAATGATAACGTTAAAAAGTGTCAAAGGAAATTTTTAGAAATTGCGGGAAAAACATGATGGATAACAGAAAACATTTTTTTATTTGGTAATATAATTTGTACATGGTTCTATTATGTGTATATTATCCTATTCTCTTTATATAAAATACTGTACGACTTAAGCTGATTATATCATAGTATTTTCATTCGCAATTTTTTTCAACTGCTGTTACATATAATGAATCTGAATAAAAGGAGATAATTTCCTTGAGAAATCCAGTTAACAAGCTGGTAAAATTAAATAGTATCATATAGAATACATCGTTGGGAATTATTAAAATTCTTCATTGTATGGAATGATTTCGTCCTGGCGTAAATTGTATACTTCATGTTCAGGCATTCGTCCTTCATTTTGAAGTGTTCGTTAAATCTGAAAGAAGCGTACCTATTATCAAAACGATTATCATCAAATGAAATATGAATATTATAAAATGAAAATATCCTGATTACAATCTGATAATAATTAAATAAACTTACTCCAGAAAATCGAAGTCGATATTTGAATGTTCACTCTGTATAAGCGCCCAGCAACCCCGGAAGAAATGAGATAAAGGAGGAAACTTAAACCTTGGTATAAAGTTTAGTAACAGTATCTTCGGATACATCTGTGGCTTCATTGTACGTACGAAGATATATTCCAAGCCAAGCCCTTTGCAATGTTTCCTCCGGATACAGAGAAAAGTCAGGATTATCTATACCTGAAAAAAGAAATAAGAGATTTTGTATTACTTCTATGCTATAAAAATGATTAGTTTGTAGTAAATGGATAATTTGATTACCAGCAAATTCAATAAAATGATTGGATATATCAAAAGCCTCAGTTAAAAGCAGTGTACTCATAGCCAATGAAAGTAACGCTATTTTGTTTTTCATTGTACAATACATTTCCCAGTAGAAGATCATTGTGAGCGTATACTATAGGACTATCAAGTTCTGAAAGACTTTCCTTTACACGTTCACTGCGGATCATGCGGCTCCCGCGTGAGGGGGGGGGGGTGTATGTATTTTAAAGCAGGAGCTGCGCGGTCCACAGCGAATGTGTTAAGCATTGATGTTCCTTTTGAAGCACCACATAAGGTCGGATTAGCCATTTGAATCTGGAAACAGAAGAGTATTGGAATACTTTACACAATTAAAATTAGATATCAAGCATACTCCAATAGCTCACTTCGCGTTTTTTGCAGTATCCCTGAATCCCTTTGGCATGATCTAAACACATGATGATAAACACAACCCAGACCCAGAAAATGTATAATACAGGTAGACACGAGAATGCGACCCCTTCAATCATTTACGCCAATAAACTGAAAATGTAAAACACGAGTCAAGAATGTTTACAGTTGCATTCCGGGACGTTTGTAGGTTAGAGCAGCGCGAAGGGGATTATCCGTAACTTCTAAATGGTGTCTATTTGAAAAATAGCAATTGAAAGAAAGACTTACGTTTCAACAATTAGTTGAACTCACACATCCGCTTAGGATTTCCGTGATTTTCCACAAAATGTATACAAAAGGTGGAGAAGCCTCCCTGTCTGTCATGTCCGGTTTCTATATTATGACCGGAGTGGAGCAACATCGCGCTCGAAGAGTCGATGGCTCAATTGGTAGAATGCAAGCATTCCCAGTTTCGAAGCATCTCGTATCTTGAAGATCGCAGGTTCAAATCCCGGTAGGGTGTGAAAAAAAAAAGCGACACTACTAGGCGGCGGCACTGCACGGGCACACAGTGAAAAACCTCGGTAAAGTTACTGCATGCAAAATCCTACTTTTTATCCATTTGCAAAATCCTACTTTATCCTTTTGCAAAATCCTACTTTATCCACTTTGTACACTCCGTGATGCCACAGTGGTACCCCCCCAGTGGGCACGCACCAAGACATCACTGTGATGTTTCTCAAAGTCACCGCGTGGTCCCACAGTGCCACCACTGTAAAGCCACCAGGCTATCGGGGAAAGAAGGAAATGACATGACTCTATATTATCGACTATCGGATTATGTATACCTTACCGACTGCCGAAGTTAAATTTCAAGTTATCAGCCATAGGTATGACTTTGATCGGTTTGCCCGCGGACATACGAAGTTATTTATGGAAGTCCTTTCACGAACGAATTGTTCTGGGGAAAATATAAATATGTATTATATCAAAACATTAATTATAAAATCATTACAAGTTGATGATTTTATTTATCATTCATAATTTTTAAATCAGTCATTTAGGCTGATTAAGTATTACTGCAGAACGAGTAGCTTAGAAGATTTTCATGAAGACTCACGATTTTCTGACATGTCATCTCATACAGGTGCAACCGAAGAGGATCTAGCTCGTGTCCTGTCCGTAAAAAGATGACTCGATGGACATCGGAGAATGTCAGGCTTGTCACCGAGCGCCTATTATCCACGGTACATTAATAGCAATACGCGCTTCTCGTTTCATTAAGCTATTCCAGCGTTAAATAAGTTTTACTTTTTTCAAGATAATAACCCTTTATGAACTGTTCGTGGTAGGAGGCAGCGATCGATAATAGAGACTCGTCGTAGACAAGTTCGTCTATTAAAACTAAAAGCAATTCGGTGTGCCGAACTACTACTGCGATAATGTGCCCGAGTTCGCGGTCTATTCTGCAATTAACGTTAACATAATCGTGATTATGCTCGGGTGATGGGTGTTCCAAAAGAGGTAACTTGATACTAAACATCGGATGCTGTAAGCTGACTTGCTAGTGTATGCTTTGCAAGTGGAACATCATCGCAGGAATAATTTGTCTACGATTAATCACAATCATTGATCGTTGCCCCCTATGATCAACAATTCGTACAAGGTAAATACTTGGAAAGAAGTAAAAGTTACTTAAAGCAGGAATAGTTGAAACGAAATGCGCATATTGCAATGAAAGTACTATGGGTGAAAGGCGCTCGGTGACAAGCCTGACATTCTCCGATGTCCATCGAGTCATCTTTTTACGGATAAGTCCTTCAATTGTATAATTGTTAGTTTCTTCGAAAGTGATGATCTTTTCTGTTTCACGTAACGATTTTCTATACGTAAGAGCCACGATTCAATCGATTCACCTGCACCTCAATCGGTCCGGCTATTTTTGAAATAACTAGGTATATTATGTCGTAGGTCAATTTGAAAAATATTTGAAAGAAAACACATTTCATGTTTTTCATGTGAACTGTTACTGTGTGTACGTGGTCGATCCTTCAGACTTCAAAAATAATTTCATATTAAGAAAACCGTCCTATCTGGCATTCTGGAAAAATCAGTCTGGAAGTGTTAGAAAAGTTTCTAGTTTATGAAAAAGTAGAGGAAAGATTAGATTTTCCGAGATTATTTTATTATTTCATTTTATTTCAATCCCCATGAGCGTCGAGGAAAATTTATTATTTCAAATTAGAAAATCATATCTTCCACGCATTTCTAGAAATTGTCGATGATGAAATCTCTAATATCACGATGTTTCTTTAAGATTTTTTTTATGTCTGATTTTCGAATTGATGTGAAGAAAATGCACGAAATAGAGCGATTTTCACAGCTATTCTAAGGCTTATAGAAATATTTCGAAAACCTTTAAAGATATATCTAAAAGTTAGTCACATGCTCAACAATTAATCTTGTTTTCCAAAAGGGTTATTATTATATTCAATTTTGCATCGGATCTAGAGTATTACGAGGGTCAGGGAAAACTAGTTGCTTCAGACTGAAAAACTTAGAAAGGTCAGCGAATGGGCCACTTTCGGATTGCACACTAGAGGCACTGCGTTAGGCTCTGCCGTATGGATAAAAGCCGGTTTCTCTAGCTTCGAGAGGTAACATTTAATTATACGGTAATAAACTCTATTTGGAAGATGGGAAGTAGTCGAAGAGACTTTAGCTTTCCGGTGTAGCTAGCTATAGTGCACGTGCTTCGATATGTTCTGCAGTAAATACAAGCCGATTGCAATTAACTGAACATCGATTATGACCTAATTACTATTATTGGCATATAGCTAGCCAATAATATGTAGATTAGAGTCTACTTTAATACAAAAAATTGGATAACTTGATCATGTCGGCATCACGCTATAAATGTAATAGTTGTTGGCCGGTCAATAGATCTGCAATTAAATATTTATTTAATTACTTTACAGTTTCCTAATGAATCAGTTGATTGCGCATATTGAATATACGCATATATGTACACTATACCATCTATTGTGGACTTGTAAAATTATAGATTTAAGATTATGTTCACATAAGTACGTACCTATATAATGTATTATACAGAATAGAACAGTTTAGAATATACAGGGTGTTAATGGAAGGCATTTTAAACATTTATTGTAAAGTTTTATAAAATATATTATTAGTTGTGTTAAAAAAAAGTTGTTCCTTTAAAATTTCATTATGTATTTGTAATAAAAATTAAGTTCTCTTATGATTTTGTTATTTTATTTAACACCTGTAAGTCTGGGACAAATTTCATAGGCATTTTAGTATGCTACGACAGAATAAACTGCAAATATCTTGAAAACGAATAGATTTATCGAAATGAAAGAAGTGTGCATTTTTGATGTTAAAAGGTTTTAAGAAGAAATTTATTTCATCAAAAGTCACACACAGTGTAGCACAAAAAAGTTGAGACATTTGTAATAACATTAAGGCTTGCATGTGGCGCCCTCTACAACGTTCAACAAAAAGGTTATCAAATTTTGATTCCTTGTCCCAAAAAAAACCCTGTATACCAAATTTCGTAAAATTGTTTTGTCCCCATCAAAAGATATTATTGAAAAACTTTTAAAAACATTCAATATTCATACCCCGTATATTCTAAACAGTGAGGCGTAGAAAAAAATTTCATTTAACTTTTTTTCATATTTCGACAAGATCTATGACATATTAAATTTGTGCCACTTATTTCTGAATCACCCTGTATATTATGGAGAAGGTAGATCAGATGCCACATAGGGACACGATAATTTATTCTTTGAGAACGGTTTTTGTGAGCGGCGAGAAATTGTTCTATTGATTATATATTTGTACATATTTGTACATATACCTACCTAATAATTTACATTTTATGTTTTCTTTCCAGATATCGTCTCAATTACTGATTTTCAGAATTAGCGTAGAAAAGTATATAGATTACAATAGTCGAACTATCGATATTTCGATTCTTGACAGTCTTGAAGGGATTCTGCTCCATTAGAACTTTTTAAAAATCTAATTTTTTAAGTTCGATCGACTGTTATCCTGACAAATGTATTTTCTCATGCTGACTTCGGACATATTTTTGTATGATATTTTTGGATATATTTCTACAGTCGCACATTGATATATGGAACCAAATTACTTAAACTCTGCTTCATTTATTATAAACACCGCGGCACTCTTAATTTTAAACATTTATTTTCCGCGCATTATAATGTAAGTATACCTAATGATAACACTCTCTGGTCAACAAAATTACATTATTTTTCTGTCACACGAACCAGACCAGGTGATTCTTATAGATTTATGTGTGCTAAAAACGAATCTGACTCTCAAATTTGCGTATCACACACACGTCAGGATTTTGAAATACTTGAAGTTAAATATACGAAAATGGGCGATTTTGGCCATATTCACAGGTCTATTACAATGAAACTAAAAAATTTTTCTTAATTGCACTTACAGCATTTGAAAGCGTCTTTTTTGAACTTTTCAATATATTACTTGATTGTTCCTAAACGCAAATTTCAGAACGACAAGTGTATCGTTTAGGTCCACCGCGCAGTCACCCAATACCTACCCTCGCATAAACATTCGAAAGCACGCTTCCACGCCTTACAACGCACCACGCAGTCACCCAATACTCTCGAATAAACACTCGCATTCACATGCTTGACTCTTCGACCCGGTTACTGGCGTCGTACTGTCACCCACAAAACATTTATTCCGTGACAACTGCAATTCTACATATGTATATTAATACACGATATAATTTTAAATATAAACAAATTTTGAGTTTCCAACTGTACATATACATACATATTTTGGAAAAATAGAATAACATTTCACAAGAAAATTAAGTCCGTTGATACATTTAGGCGCGTGGTGCGATAGACCTACATGATCGAATTGTCGTACTGAAATTTGGTTTCATAAAATCGTTTAGGAACAATCAAGTAATGTATTGAAAAGTTCAAAAACGACACTTTCAAATGCTGTAAGTGCAATTAAGAAAAATTTTTTAGTTTCATTGTAATAGGCCAGTGAATATGGCCAAAATCGCCCGTTTTCGTATATTTAACCTCAAGTATTTCAAAATCCTGACGTATGTGATACGCAAATTTGAGAGTCAGATTCGTTTTTAGCGGACATAAATATATAAGAATCACCTGGTCTAGTTCGTGTGACAAAATCACTGTTGACCAGTGCAATTTTAGGATAGTTTTTTTAGTTGAGTCGGCCTCTAATTTCCACTGATAATTATTATAGCTACAATAGGAAATCTAAAATACTTCGAGAATTTTACTTTAAAATTTTACTGGAAATCGATGTATCTTATGCTATATGACGAATAAGAGAAGCTCGAGACCATACGCACTCACAAATAAAGTTCCCATTCGGGTTTAATGACGAAACAATCAGGGTCACGTGATCTTGATGCACGCATATACTGAACAGACAAACATTTTATCCGGACGCACCGGAACTTTCAACGGGGAAGGAATCTGGCACCAACCCCTATCACCGTCCCTAGTATAAAGTCAACAGGATTCGTGGGACCCGTGTGGTGCATGTTTGCTCTGTATAAGCGAAAGACGTTGGACCGAAGAACGGGGTAGTTAGTGTTCTCCGGGCACAATCGCTAACACGGCCTGGGAAAATAATTACCCCCCCCCCCCCTTCCCAGGATGTTAGTGTTACGATGACACTCCCATCTTTATTCCCTCGTGTTATTTTACAAAGAGCGAAAACAGCGCGTCGACAAGTAGAGTACATGGAAGTTAGGTCGCGGTAAAAGGGAGTGCGTGCGAACAATAATTTATTTTCTTAGGCAATCAAAACCAAGATAATGGATTTGCAATACCTACTATTTCGCCATTGTTTATAATTGCGTCTACAATCGAAGTAAAGAAAGTACGTGCAGTTCTCTTCACATTATAACTTCGTAAAAAAGTATTGTGGGCTAAATTGTGACTGTGCGTGTAGACGTTTATTTTTCTAAGTTTAATAAACTAAAGTCGTCGATAGGAAAATCTTTTGCGTAAGGAATATGCAATAGAGATTGAAAAATGTGTTTTTTAGTACGTGGCGATACTTAGTTCAAGTTCCGGTAATCGGGATAACGTCGAAACAATTCGGAAAAGAATTAAAAAACTATCACACAGAAACTTTAAAGTTTCACATTTGAAATGAATTTGTATTTCCTGCAAAATGTTTATTATTATGGCAATAATAGAGGATGATAAACAAAAAGACGATCTTGATAACAGGTGAAAAAATAGGTCACTTTGATTTTGCGGAAGTATCGCCGCTGGGATTATTAATGTAGTTTTATGATTCGTGCTTCGTTAGGTGCAATGGATGAAGTTTAAATACATGATTTCCATCAGCAAGGTTAAAAGCCTTCCCGAAAATATCTACAAGATTTTGTTGCAAACGAGAGTTTGCCATCTTGTGGCGGAGAGTTTCGTCCTGGAGTCGGCCCGTGGACTCGTCAGTAAGGCTAGGCCGACTCCTGCCTTATTGTTATACGCTCTGTGGTCCTCCGTGACTTTTTTTTTTTTTTTTTTGAAGAAGGCGAGGAGGGGAATCTTCAAGAAGACACCCAAGATGTTGGCAGGGTAGTGTCGGATTTCTACCGACTAAACCCCTCCTCGTATTTACCAACCGCTAGGGTTATAGGTAAACCAAGTAGAAGACGAAGTAGGGGGGGTGAACGACTTAGTAATGGGAGCACCTGCTGCTAGATGGGGCCACAGGCGCGGAAAGCGCGAGAGCGAAGTACGGGGGAATCCGTGAGAGACGGGCAGTTACGGTCTTATATAGTAACTTGCCCATTGTTGGACCACTAACGAGAAGCCGAGAGCCGTGGGCCGGGAGCCGCGGAGTCGACGGCCGAGAGGGTCGGCGCAATTTGGCGGCAGGCCGTCGAAGCGTGATGGGTCGCCACAATTTATTATAAAATCTTGCAAGAATATTAGAAAATCGTACTAGATCAATGAAAGAATCTTGTAAGATCACACAAAGGTAATGCAAGAACCTGTCAGAATCCTATAAGAGAATTGCATCAGCGGCGGTTGTTATGAATTCGGTTATGTAAAATCATACAGGATAATGTAAGATTCCTACAAAAGGCATACACGATAACTAATAACCCCAGCTCGGTCCTTTCAAAATCATATAAGATCCATGAAAAAAAATTGTTAATCATCCAAGATACTTGATAGGATCTTGTAAGATTTTCACATAGAAACACTACATATGTATAATATTTTTATGTGACTTACTACAAGACACAGTCACATCACGTGTGACTTATAGTAAGCTTGCAAATTTAATAGGTATATGCTGTAACTCCTTGTACGATTCATGTGATCGCTGTGTTTTCCTGTTCCAATTCTCTATCAGAATTTTTCTTGCATGATCATGCAAGTTCCCCTGCACACATTTTCTTGCAGGAATTTTCGGGAGGGAGGGTACCTCGACAGAAAATCTAATACAATTTCTATGCAAGTAACTCTTTCTTCCAATAGAAATAAACGTTTCCATTAGGTTTATTTAATATTTCTTACATAGAATATAAGACTTATAAACTCTGATCTCAGTTAACTCTACTATGTTCCGAAATATAACGTTGCATATCGCCAAAAAAACATGTAAATTACTCGAGAGTCAGACATATTGTAATTAAAGTTCATTTGCAGTATTCATTTTTTTCTAATTGAAAAATATCTCTGTCATTTCTTCTTAAAACGCTTAAAAATTCTTATATTTTCTAGGTCTCTTTTTCTAATTTTTCACCGATCTTATAACATAAAAATATGAATGAAAGTGTAATAAGGTTTTATAAGAATTTTTCAAAAAGTTCTTGACATCAGCTTTCATCAAGAGCTGCGAATAAGACTTCCGATAAACTTATCGATCCCTATCCGCGAATATACATTTAGCTTACAATTAGGGGTCTTATCAAATATCTGTACAACAAAACCTGGATCAATTCGCCACTTACTTTGGAAGGATATCAAATGAGGTAGGTTGCGTTCAAAGGCGTTGCTACGCGGAGAAAAGATTCCATTTGAAATTACGATGCCAGCATCTTATACCCAGACTATACCGACAATATGAAACATTCTACGTACCTTCTCTGAATAACTGCTGCAGACATATTTTTGTTTTAGATGCTACCATGCAATTTTACGATGCTAGCATCTAGGACAATTTTATGTCTATAGCAGTCATTGAGAGAAGTTATTTATATAGAATGTTTCATATTGTCAGTACGGTCCGACTAAAAGATGCTGGTATCGTAATTTCAAATGGAATTTCTTTCCGTATAGTGGAAGGTAGAGGTGCACAAGGCTAGAGTCGAGCACAGAAATGTGCGTTTGCGGTGGGTTGTCCCAATTTCGGTTCCAGAAGAACCGGTGTAAGGGTAAAAAAGTAAGGAGTGGACAATTGATCCAGTGGCCAATAGATTCAGGTTTGACTGTAATTACTGCATGTGCATCCTTATTTCTGGGCCGTTTCTTCACAAAATAACACTCGACGTGTCTTTCCCTCCAATGCTCCTTCGATCAAAATGATACGATAATGATCACGGTCCAACCTTCGACGATTCCTTATACTTTATTAGTAAGATTCGTAACCCCCTTCATCGAGTTTACAAGGTCTTCCAAAAGGCAAGGCTAAGGAGGGTCAATCCCGTTGTCATTGCCCAACCTCTCCCAATACTGGAAGCGGCTGAAATATTTAAAGCTTTCCAGACATCATCGGGAACGTCGACGAAAATCTTGTCGACACCTATCGATTTGATGAGGGTAGATAATTTGGCAGTGTCTACATTATCGCCGGAACTGGACCAAATTGTCAGTGTCGCGTCATAAGCCGAGCTGTTTGCTATCAGTGTTTTCATTAAATTGACGTCGTTGGCTGCGATTCCTGCTCTCACCGGATAAGTTATCGTCTGATTAACTTTGTTCCGCGAGATAGTTTCCAGCATTTCCGTAACGTGTGCTAAGGTGTAGTTACCCTTCGTGATGTTATCCTTTGAACCATACCTGCAACAGTGACAGTATCGACATACGAATTGATTATAAATTATTGGTATTACAGCATTTTGATTGGAAAAAGGATATATACTAACACTGAAGTATGAAAACTAAAATATTCTGCTCTCCAAGTAACAAAACTTCACCTCGACATACCGTATGTCCCACTCTGTACGGGCCAGTTTGAAGTTACCTTCGGGGAGGCTTGGTCGGTACTTGAGTCATTTAATACCGGTAGAAGTCGAGTCAGTACCCCCCGATAGCCAGGTGGCTTTACAGTGGTGGCACTGTGGGACCACGCGGTGACTTTGAGAGACATCACAGTGATGTCTTGGTGCGTGCCCACGGGGTACCACTGTGGCATCACGCAGTGTACAGTGGATAAAGTAGGATTTTGCAAAAGGATAAAGTAGGATTTTGCACATGCAGTAACTTTACCGAGGTTTTTCACTGTGTGCCCGTGCAGTGCCGCCGCCTGCCACCCGCCTAGTACTGTCGCTTTTTTTTTCACACCCTACCGGGATTTGAACCTGCGATCTTCAAGATACGAGATGCTTCGAAACTGGGAATGCTTGCATTGCCAATTGAGCCATCGACTCTTCGAGCGCGATGTTGCTCCACTCCGGTCATAATATAGAAACCGGACATGACAGACAGGGAGGCTTCTCCACCTTTTGTATACATTTTGTGGAAAATCACGGAAATCCTAAGCGGATGTGTGAGTTCAACTAATTGTTGAAACGTAAGTCTTTCTTTCAATTGTTATTTTTCAAATAGACACCATTTAGAAGTTACGGATAATCCCCTTCGCGCTGCTCTAACCTACAAACGTCCCAGAATGCAACTGTAAACATTCTCGACTCGTGTTTTACATTTTCAGTTTATTTGCGTAAATGATTGAAGGGGTCGCATTCTCGTGTCCACCTGTATTATACATTTTCTGGATCTGGGTTGTGTTTATCATCATGTGTTTAGATCATGCCAAAGGGATTCAGGGATACTGCAAAAACGCGAAGTGAGCTATTGGAGTATGCTTGATATCTAATTTTAATTGTGTAAAGTATTCCAATACTCTTCTGTTTCCAGATTCAAATGGCTAATCCGACCTTATGTGGTGCTTCAAAAGGAACATCAATGCTTAACACATTCGCTGCGGACCGCGCAGCTCCTGCTTTAAAATACATACACCCCCTCACGCGGGAGCCGCATGATCCGCAGTGAACGTGTAAAGGAAATTCTTTCAGAACTTGATAGTCCTATAGTATACGCTCACAATGATCTTCTACTGGGAAATGTATTGTACAATGAAATGGCTTTTCTCTGTATCCGGAGGAAACATTGCAAAGGGCTTGGCTTAGAATATATCTTCGTACGTACAATGAAGCCACAGATGTATCCGAAGATACTGTTACTAAACTTTATACCAAGGTTTAAGTTTCCTCCTTTATCTCATTTCTTCCGGGGTTGCTGGGCGCTTATACAGAGTGAATATTCAAATATCGACTTCGATTTTCTGCAGTAAGTTTATTTAATTATTATCAGATTGTAATCAGGATATTTTCATTTTATAATATTCATATTTCATTTGATGATAATCGTTTTGATAATAGGTACGCTTCTTTCAGATTTAACGAACACTTCAAAATGAAGGACGAATGCCTGAACATGAAGTATAAAATTTACGCCAGGACGAAATCATTCCACACAATGAAGAATTTTAATAATTCCCAACGATGTATTCTATATGATACTATTTTATTTTATCAGCTTGTTAACTGGATTTCTCAAGGAAATTATCTCCTTTTATTCAGATTTATTATAACAGCAGTTGAAAAAAATTGCGAATGAAAATACTATGATATAATAGCTTAAGTCGTACAGTATTTTATATAAAGAATAGGATAATATACACATAATAAAATCATGTACATATTATATTACCAAATAAAAAAATGTTTTCTGTTATCCATCATGTTTTTCCCGCAATTTCTAAAAATTTCCTTTGACCCTTTTTAACGTTATCATCGGAATTAACATTTCAGTTTTTTCTCCGTACTAGTACTTAAACCTTTGCCAGTAAACGATATTTGTTAGAGCAAGTTTACCATATTTTAAAATATCCTTCAATGCCTCCGAATAGAAATGAATCGGTGAATCCAAGAACAGTATAAGTCCAAAAAATGGCGTTTTGAGTTAAGATAGGTAGCCAAAATGTTTAAAATTCTAAGCTCCATATATTGTCAAGAACCGATTCCTATCAGTCATAAGAAAATCCACGTATTTAGCATCCCTCATTACAGTTTTCAAGAGCATGAAATGATGGCCATTAACTCATTGTGAAGTTATTATGTTTTTTCATTTTTTCTCGAAACTATCTTTATGCATTTGTACTGTTCTTGGACTCACCGATTCAAATAGAGTGCGTCTCGCGCCTTACTACGCATGTGCTATAAAATCGTTCCAACTCAGAACTAGGGACTGAAATTACCGTTCGAGAACCAGTTCTGTTACAGTTCGCAGTTGGAACGCTCTTTGGAATCGTTCCAGAACTAGTTCTGTGTTTGTTGGAACAGCTGGGTCAGACTGCGCACACTCCGTCGAGTTAAGAACCAGTCCTCGTGTTAGTTGGAACGAACCTAGTGACTGCTCTCGAAGGTTCTCATTAAATTTTGTAAAATAATTTGATATTTTTCTCTTTCAAAATAAATGTCAACATAACCACGTAACATAAACAAAGAATTTGTAAATAAAAGTAGTTTTAAAAGTGCAAGTGCAATAAACCCAATTCATAAGTGATGAATATCGGTATCGAAGATATCTTATCAATTCTAGGAGTCAAAAGTTCCGCTAGTAGAAGGAGAAGCGGTATTGAAAGCAGGTTTGTATTTTCCTGCGGAATCAAAAAGAGAAACCAAAATGCAGTGAAAATCATCGCTTCTTGCGTACAATCGTCACATGGTACTATTTGCCGTACTGATTTATGTACAGAAGCGTTTCAAAAACATGTTTGCGTCTTCCTCTGGCCCAGCTGCACTTGCACGTTACTTCTTTATTGTTGTTTACTAGTAAGATGTTCACTTCAACTTCGTGAGGAGCACTTGTTACATGTGACGATTGTACGCAAGAAGCGACGATTTTCACTGTATTTTGGTTTCTCTTTTTGATTCAGCAGGAAAATACAAACTGCTTTTTCAATACCGCTTCTCCTTCCACTAGCGGCATTTTTGACTCTCCTAGAACTGACAAGATATCTTCGATATCGATATTCATCACTTATGAATTGGGTTTATTGCACTTGCACTCTTAAAACTACATTTAGGTATTTACAAATACTTTGTTTACGTTACATGGTTATCTTGACATTCGGTCCGCAACGACGGCCATCTTAGGAAAAACGAAACGCCACCATACAGCGGTGCCCGACGCGAATAAAAATTCCGTACGGCGTCAGCGAATAGACCAATCAGGATCAAGTATTCCGTTCTGGCAAAAACTCGCACTCCGGATCCTCACTGTGGCATCAGAGTAACGTCATTCAGTGACGCCACCGCGTGACTTTTGGGTGAAAATCACGCTTGGCTATCGGGGTAGTTAGAGTTGGTGTCAATTCGGGTGATCGAAGCGTCTAACTTTGAAATTATGAATTTGTGAATAATGGTGAGTAATTTCCATTATTCACAAATTCATAATTTCGAAGTTAGACGCTTCGATCACCCAAATTGACACCAACTCTAACTACCGACTCGACTTCTACCGGTATTAAATGACTCAAGTACCGATCAAGCCTCCCCGAAGGTAACTTCAAACTGGCCCGTACAGAGTGGGATATACGGTACATTTTTCTGCCAGTTCCGGTCATGAAGTGTTACAGTTACTGATATTATCGATCCTGCTTTCATTTTTGTTCCATCAGAAATAACTATACCGACTC
Organism: Xiphydria camelus; assembly: GCA_963678675.1. Classification (NCBI taxonomy): domain Eukaryota; kingdom Metazoa; phylum Arthropoda; class Insecta; order Hymenoptera; family Xiphydriidae; genus Xiphydria; species Xiphydria camelus. Next base: position 25,147,531 of record OY783192.1, on the reverse strand, counting down.
GACTTCTAGGTACCGGTCCCCGATAGCCAAGCGTGACTTTCACCCGAGCGTCACGCGGTGGCAGCACGTCTTGTTGGCACGGGAACCTCACTGTGCCGCCACCGAGTGATTGTCACTGAGTGACGCTACTCATACGTTACTGGGATGCCACGGAGTGATTGTCACTGGGTGACGTTACTGTGACGCCACTGTGACTTAATCTTTGAAAAAATCCAAATTGTTCAATAAAAATTAAAAATTATATTAGGTGTTGGAATTAATTCGTAGCGTTTTTTTAATGAAAAAATATTATCATGCCCAAACTTTTAAGACGTTTTCCTACTGGTGATAAGTCAACTTCCAACTTGGTTGGTACATAACCTTTTTTCAAATCATAAATAACATAACATTTTATAATTTATTGAATATATCAAAATTTGTGCCGAATAAAGTGTTCTTGCGGGGAGTTTTGCTTCATTATTTTAATATGAACAAAAGTGCAGCTAAAGCTCATCGTATTTAGTGGAAGTGTACATGCTCTACCTACCTATAGCTGCGAGCAAACGCGTCAGAAGTGGTTTGCACGTTTTAAAGCTGGTGATTTCGACTTGGATGACAAGGAGCCGAATAAATTTGAAGATAATGATTTGGAGGCATTAGTCCATCAAGACTCACGTCAAAAACTTATGTATAAAGAATTCTTACAATTAATTGTGATGTTTACGATATTACATTACTGTCGGTAACAACGAAATACTGTACTACCTACGTGCCATTTATTGTTAAGAGATCGACGCTACAAATTAATTCCAACACCTAATAATACAAAAATTCCATCGTGAACTTAACCCATTAAAGCCCAAATTAATTTCTGGTAGATTTTCTTTACGAAAATTGCATGATTTGTTACTCAGAGGTTATGAGAAAAACATTCCAAATGGCCGTCCTATACATAAGACGCTGGGTGCTAATGGGTTAACTTTAACATGATTCTTGACGAATATTCTACGATAAATAGTGAATTAATAATTATCATAATCGCTACTGTTTTGAAAAAGAAAATATCAAAGTATTTTAAAATATTTAACGAGAACCTTCGAGAGCAGTCACTGTCATGTCCGGTTTCTATATATGACTGGAGTCGACCAACATCTCTCGAAGAGTCGGTGGCGTAATGCGAAAACGTTTCCGTCTCGAGGCATCTGGCATAGGATATCCCAAAGATCGCAGGTTCAAATCCCGGTGGGGCACGAGAAAAAAAAGCGACACCTCTAGGCGGGTAAAGTCACTGTGTGCGTTCCCTTTTTGCAAAATCTACATACCGACAATTATTTTGAAAGCGCACCGCGTGACTGCACAGTGCTGTTGTAGTTACGATCGCTGTGCAGTCACAGTAACCTCACTAGCCGTTGCCACTCCGTGTCGCCACTGTGACGTCCGCGGGGGCACGCACGATAAGGTCACTGTGATGTTTCCTAACTCCACCGCGGGACGGCACAGTGCGCTCGTAGTGACGAACTTGGCTATCGGGGGTATAAAAAATGACTCGAGTACCGACCAAACCCGGCCGAAGGTAAATTTAAAGATCCCTGCAACTGTGCGGTTCTGCCCGGGACATACGGTATTTCTGACTCAGTTTCCAGCATTTTGATTGATTCACAAATAATATCATACAAAATTGTCGATAATATTGGTAAGTTTGACATACCGTACGTATCATCCCAAATTAAAGAAGCAGAGATACCGAAATTGCCGAAACTTTACCGACGGTCAAGAATTTTATACCGTATATGTATCATCCCAAATTAAACAAGCAGATATACCGACATTGACGAAAATTTACCGACGGTCAAGAATTTTATAGTTAGAGTTGGCTTGAGAAGAGTGCGCTGTGTGTGCTGCGTGAGAGCGAAAAGTGTCAAACGTCTGATTTCCCGATAGCTGTCAATTCGGAAAATCCAAGTATTGAATAATAGACGAAACACTTCGATCTCTTGAATTAACAGCTATCGGGAAATCAGAAGAGTTTGAAAGGGAAATTTGATCATGTGCGTACGGGTGAATACCAATATTATCGATAAAATTGTAAACTACCTTACCGATTCTAGTCGCCCCTGCGAGCAGATAACTTACTTTGCAAGAGTTTTTGCAGGTTTACCTGGTATTTTATTTTAGACATATTCGGTAAATTTACCTGGTGGTCCAACCGATGGACAAGGTGCTTTCGGGGAATGTTTGAGAAGCTCCCGCGAGAAAAGTGGAAGCATCGACGGGTATTCCAGTGGCGTTGACAGGCCCGGAAAGGATATCAGCGTTGAGCCACACGGGAAACGTCATCTGAAAGAATGAATATGTATGTATGTGAATCAGTGTAATATGTGAATGAGGGCGTGTGCGTATGAATGACTCCTATTCATCTCCGTTCTTTCCCTGCTTTAAAGAAGATCACGCTATCCACTTAAGGGGAGGTTCTCTCAGATTCGGACGAAACTAAAGCAAAGTTTGAGAATTTTTTGTGGGATAATGAAAAGGCGTACGAACTTCCGGTTTTGATGGTTTTATTTGTTCATTATTCTGAAATGCTCGGAAATTTTTATTACGAGGAAATTCAATATGGCGGCTCTAAAATGGCGGCTCTCGTATGCCTCTGCACGCGAGACATCGTCCGGAAACTTCAGGTCTGCAGCCTCTTGTAGTGAACTGAAATCAGTCTTAACTTAAAGTCCTCAAAATTTATAAAATTCTCTATGGCTTATACCTAATTAGAATGAATGTGGACAAAAAATAAACCAAATTATGGACATTTAGAAAAAAGTGCAATTTTCACACCCTTTTTTTACGTGGACCTCGCTTAAAAATGATGAATCAACCATTTTTCATGTTAATTCTAGGTATAAGCCATACAAAAAAGTATATCCTTTTGGGCAGACTTTGAATGAAGTAAATCGGATCAATAGATCAAGACCTGTGCTTGAAGTTATGATGAAAAGGCAATTTAATATGGCGGCGCCATTTTGGAGCCGCCATATTGAATTTTCTCGTAATAAAAATTTCCAAGCATTTTAGAATAATGAACAAATGAAACCATTAAAACCGGAAGTTCGTATGCCTTTTCATTATCCTACAAAAAATTCTCAAACTTTGCTTTAGTTTCGACCGAATCTCAGAGAACCTGCCCTTAATTTTGAGGAGCCTTCTCCTTATTCTTAACACAAGGCGAAAATTTTCTGAATTTTAATTTACCGTTGGAAACACGTTGTACTGAATAAATAAATTATATCAGTCACGCGCGCGGTTTAATGCCCGATGTATATACGTGCAGTCACATTCAGAAATGCACTAGTCATCGAATAACTTTAGACAAAACAATCCGTACGTGTGTAGTCGATGTATTTTCGACGTGCACGAGGAGTTCAGGCGTCAGCAGAAATTATAGTATAGGTAATCAGCCGGGTCGAATTTCGAGCCCTATACTCTCCACGCGATGGATGAAGAATTCAACGATTTTTTCTCATCAGACTGTCTAGAAGCACGTATAAATACAAGGGCTTATGGTTGAAAAATAATTAATAACAAAACATTAACATTCAAGCATATGTGTTCACTTTTTGACACATACGGGGTGTGCTCCGGCTATACTTTCAATTCTTTTAAAGATAAACTCCTTGTAACAAATTCAGACGATAATACTGTTCCGCTAAAAAAATATTCTAAGAGTTCTATAACTGAAGGATTCTCTATAGTTCCAAGCTTACCACAGGGTAACGCGATATTTGCTTTAGAACCTCCTTAAGCTGACGAAAAGTCTATATAAGGCTATGATAACACGTCTGTCAAGCTGGCATAGCAACCTCAGCAGAATCAAAAATTTTTATATGGATAATTTGCCGCTAAATAGTCGCTAATTAGTTGTTATAGAAAAAATTTTGTCGCGTTAGCCGTTTTCGAAAAATTTGAGTTTTTGCCAGCTTGATGTCAAGAAAGCAAAATTTTTTCTTTTTTTGGCAGAATTAAAAATTTTTATATGGATAATTTGTCACTAAATAGTCGCTAATTAATTTTTATAGAAAAAATTTTGTCGCGTTTGCCGTTTTCGACAAATTTAAGTTTTTGCCAGCTTGATGTCAAGATAGCAAAATTTTTTCTTTTTTGGTTCCTAATTATAAAAAATGCATTAATCACGTTTTATAATTAGTTACAAATTAGTTACTGCATAAATTAATAAGAAAATTTACAGAAAATTCATTAATCGCGTATACTGTATGTTATATGTTTAGGTTAGGTTAGGTTAGAATATTAATCTGCTAGTTCATAAACTATTTATCAATTAAAGAGTGCGTAAATCTGTCTCACCGGCAGCGCGAATACAGTTTCAAGTATTTGGTATGGTGAAAAGATTGCGTTGTAAACGGCGACTCCAAAATGTCCGAGAACTTAAACTATAGTAGAAATTCAATCGATTTGCAATTTTTCATCAAGAGTAGTAATATAATAGTAGTATAATATTGTATATTGTTGTTAATTTATTATATTATTGATAATGGCTGGACGTGGTCGTCCACCAACTGTACCTCGTGACAAAATCTTCGAGGTCGTGCTAACACGTTCGAAAGATGTATTAATGTCAGATGGTTCAATTGCATTTGATAGTAATATTGATGGATCTGTAGATTCTCGTATTGATAAATTATTATATGTCCACTAAAAACATTACTTCCTTGCCGTTATCTTATCAACATACAATTCATTTAGTTTTTGGTGCCAATATATTCATTAAATATTTTGTCCCGAGCGATTGGAATTAGTTCTTTGCAGCAAAGTTATCTAGATCGCGATAAACTTCATCGCGACAGAGCGACTGAAACACTGAACTGGTGTGGCTTCGAACATGATGTCAGGGTTGATTCATGCAGTAACTAATTTGTAACTAATTATAAAGTGTGATTAATGCGTTTTTTGTAATTAGGAACCAAAAAAGAAAAAATTTTGATATCTTGACATCCAGCTGGTAAAAACTCAAATTTTTCGAAAACAGCAACCGCGACAAAATTTTTTCTATAACAAGTAATTAGCGACTATTTAGCGGCAAATTATCCATATAAAAATTTTTTATTCTGAGAAAAAAGAAAAAATTTTGCTATCTTGACATCAAGCTGACAAAAACTTAAATTTTTCGAAAACGGCAAACGCGATAAAATTTTTTCTATAACAACTAATTAGCGACTATTTAGCGGCAAATTATCCATTGAAAATTTTTTATTCTGCCAAAAAAGAAAAAAATTTTGCTATCTTGACATCAAGCTGGCAAAAACTCAAATTTTTCGAAAACGGCAAACGCGACAAAATTTTTTCTATAACAACTAATTGGAGACTATTTAGCGGCAAATTAACCATATAAAAATTTTTGATTCTGCTGAGGTTGCTATGCCAGCTTGACAGACGTATGATAACCCCTTTCTTTGCTAATAGTTTTATTACACACGCGCTCACGCCGGCATTCGATCACGTACCCACACACACACAGCACACAAAGCAATTCGTCAACATCTTTTGAAATCTAAAACGAACATTACTCACGTTTGGCCGAAGTTTGTGGAGAATACCCAAACTTTCATTGAAGGCCTCTATGCTCTTAAAGTCGAGTTTGATACCCTTCTTGCCATTACCCTTCTTGTTTTTGTCTATCACGTCATCAAGAAAATTCTCCAAGGATAGGTCACTTTCAGTGGCCGGTGGATGCCCTGTGATAGGTATCTTATCGGTGCTGTTATTTGTGGTCAGTGTCCCCATTATGATGTCGGCCTCGAGCATTTTGATCGTATCTTTAAAAATAGGAAAGTTTCACGTGCGCGCATATGTGCAGCATGCAATATCGATCAGGCCTTCGTCACGTTCTAAAGAGGACGGAAGCCAGCAACGTGTCGTTGTAATTATTCATCCTCGCTTTGTAGAGCTAATGTACATATATAGGGTGTAACGAAGGCTGTGGCAAGAATTTAAGTGCGAATTGTGCCGTTCAAAAGAGGAATAAAGTTCTTGCGATGACGGATCCGAAAAGGATTCCTCTTTCGATGCAGATAGTATTTTAATTCCAATCACTTCGATGATATTTTACAGTGGAAAAACATTTGCCACGTGCTGCCAGACTGGAAACTTAGAGGCATATCTAAACTATGTATATGGAGTTAATGGCATAGTCTAATCATTTCAGACATCTTGTTAGTATATAGCAAGAAAAGGAGTGACAAGTAGTTGAATTTCGGTACAGATACTTAATCAGGCGTGTAGTTCAACATACTAAGAGGTCTCGTGAAAATCGCGTGAGCTGTTGCCGCTGTGACCTTGCGAAAGACCTTGAAAATTGGTTCTCTGTGAATATCTCGTAAACAATGGAAACTAGACATTTCCCTTTTAAATTAGAAAAGTTGGAAATTTAATTTCGTACGAAAAAGGTGCTCATTAATTTTATCGTCAATCCATTTCGCTCTTAAAATCCTAGAGCGAAAGCTCACACGGTATCCATCAGAACTTTTGCCTGATTTTCAACTGAGCATTGTATACCGAAATCCCCCTACTTTACATATGAGAGCCTTGGAATAAAAGGAGTACAAGAGTGACTTTGTTTTATATATGGACTTAAGTGCAGATTTAGGTACCCTATGTGCCAATTTATTTAGTATAAAAAGGTTTCCTGCTTTGAGCTCCATCTATCACATGAGATCGCATGCATAGATCCTGAATTTTCTAAATCCAAATAACCTAAATCTGCACTTAAGTTCATATATAAGAAAAGTCACTTGTACTCCTTTTATTACAAGGCCCTCATATATCATTGTTTCCTGCTATATTTCCTATAATTCCTACTGTGACAGTAAAACATGAGAAGCAGTAAAATATACATTAATTTTTAGTCAGTTGATTTTTTAACTATTAATTAAAATCACATATGAAAGGAACCTAAATGTTATTAATAAATAATAAGAGAGCTTCGCCCGTGTTTTAAATAATTTTAATGGGGAAAAAATAAGTGACTCTACAAACATTAATATTTGTTTCTTAAATAAGGGTACTTCCCTTCAATTTCCAAGCTTTTAAAGTAGTTACGATTCATTCAATAGTTGGTGCAGTACGGTTCGTTGAACTGAATTAAATATAGCATGTCCAATAAATAACTAATCGTAAAAATTAAATAAAGAGAACTGATGCAGCACGGAAAATTGAAAAAACAATTTATTGGATTTGAAGTACCGAAGCAACCTGAGGGATCCACGGTATACTTTATATTAAATTAATAATAGTTACGAGAGAAATTGACGGTGGTAACGAAGTGTTCTTCCACTTCTACTAAAACTGTAGGTAAACATTTGAGGATGACACATCTTTGGGCCCATTATAATAAGTGCTTCTCTTTCTTATTTTTGACCTAGCCATATCTATCTAAATTTTTGTCACGTGCTTCTTTAAACTCTATAAGTATTACTGTAAGAAAAAGAGGGCCAAGGTCGTCGTACTAAGTTCTACTTGACTGACAAAGAGATATCGCTGCAATCAGGTCAGGGATTGATCGAAACTTTTGGAGGCTATTCTACAGTCGAGAAAAAATGGACGTAGCTGGCCATAAAATGGCGTGACCGATGCAAATGAAAAATATCGTACCCGGAGAAAATGAATATCTTTTACATTAAACGTAGTATTTATCGTTATTATTATGTTCGAAAATAGCTGCTTTTCTTTATCGGAAAGTAGTTATTTTGACGAAAATTTGTATACATTTATGTTCAACAATTTCCTTTATAAACTTGGAGTTACAATCAAATCAATACTTATACCGAGTGTCCGCCGAGAAGCCCCACTTTTTGAATTTCCCTGACATTTGACTTCGGTAGTGGTTGGGTCGGCGCTCTAGTCCTGATAGGCCAACTCTAACTATCAGGCCTATCAGGACTAGAGCACCGACCCAACCACTACCGAAGTCAAATGTCAGGGAAATTCAAAAAGTGAGGCTTCTCGGCGGACACTCGGTAGATCTACTCAAATTGTGCATTAAAATGAGAATTTGAACATTTATATTTTATAAATTACCAGACAAAAATCTGAACGGATAATTTCGGACATACAGGGTGTCCACGCCCAGGCTCTGAGAGTAGGTATGTGGAACCTATTTCAAATTTGCTATAAAGGCGAACTAATTAGCGGCTCGGCTAGTTTTCTTTGTTGTCACTACGGCCATCTATTAATTGAAGACCAAACTGCATAGATCACTATTGGTTCGCGTATGCGGTAAACTCAAAAAGGCTCTACCTACTCTCGGAGCCTGGCCATGAATACCCTGTATATTTTAACCCGGAGAATATGATGAAAAATCAACAAGGAAATCAAACGGGGAGAAGGAAAACAACCGTAGGGTTATAATCTCTTGAGATGGCAGAGAATACTCTAGGTATACAGTATGTCCCATTGGTAATGCAAGTATTTGAATTTCCCTGACATTTGACTTTGGTAGTGCTTGGAATGGTGCTGTAGTTAGAGTTGACTTCAGAAGAGTGCGCTGCGTTCTTACGAGCCGTGTTTCTAAACCTGTATGATTATTTCTCATCACTTCTACACATTATTTATTATTATTTACAAATTCAGTTAATTTCGAGGTTAGACGCTTCGATCTCCCGAATTGGCAGTTCCCGGGAAATCAGACGTTTTACACTTTTCGCTCTCGAAACATGGCTCGTAAGAACACAGCGCACTCTTCTGAAGCCAACTCTAACTACAGCACCGTTCCAAGCACTACCAAAGTCAAATGTCAGGGAAATTCAAATACTTGCGTTATACCAATGGGACATATCACTGTATATGCGGATTTCGTTAACTTTTTATAATGGTGTTCCGAAAAGATATTAATATTTATGAAATGCATTTATATTTTTCGTTTCAATTTCATTTTAAAGTTGGGGAATTTAATGAATCCGCAATTGTGCAATTAAATGAATCATCAGAAAATTGATCGGCATTATAACCTCAATTGTGTCCAATGAATAATGAACATAGAACTATTGGATATTTGTATAAAACAGCAATAAGTTTGCATAACTTTTCAAATAAAAAACCAGTGTAGGTTCATCTCATTCTGAGTTGACTTGGATTCGCCTGAGCGATAATTAAGTTATCCACCGCGCAATCGTCAGAAAAGGTCACGAACTCAATCATTAGAACGTTCTCTGTTTTCTTTATTTTCATGAACGATAATGGCAATTAAAAACGAATAATAATTAATTACCAGATCCCAGAGCATGCTTTAGAGCTGTTTGATTGTTGACTGCATGCGCCCACGTAATTTTAGTAAGATTTCCCTTAATATCCGGAAAGAATGTCTTTACGCTAGGGGAGATGCTGGACATGGTTGCATCTGAAATGAAAAGGAGAAAGAAATTAAACGTCGTTTCTCGTATAAAATAGTAATTTATTTGAATTTTTTCACGATTCATATAGTACAAATACTTATGAATAAATATTAATACTGAATCGAACTAAATAATACTAAATCAGGCTAAATATCTGCTTCGATATAAACAGTATCCATTTGAGAATCATGTAAATCATTAGTAAATATTTAATTAAATCCTGAATAAGTATATTGTCCGGTTTCAAGAATATACACTTTCGAGCTTCCCACCGTTTCACTCACTTCAGCGTTCACAATTCGTACACAATGCCACTGATCAGCCACCGTTTCCGGTCTAACGGTTGTGGACAGTCGTCACGCTGTGTTAGTCTAGTCCGAAGGCGCCTCGGAGCAAGACGCGTGAGACCCGTTTAACGAGAAGGTGCGCGTAACATGTGATACGTGACAAGAAACAAGTTCGCGAACGGAACTGACCTCTCCTCCGGTTAGCAAAACGCAAAGAGCCTGCTAATCCGAATAGAAACGCTCGTCTGTGGGAACGCAACACGGTCACTGGCGACCGACTGCCTTCTGCATGTACCGGGTGTTCAGGAATCTCCTTCGAGACTATAGGCGTTTATTCCGCCCAATGCGCGAACTAACCCAGATAGCCAAGCGTGCTCAAACGAAACTATATATGACATTAAGTACTAGTAATACAAACAAACAAAAATAAATGCATAGCATCATTCTCTATTTCCATTAAATAAAAGAAGTATAGTACATAAAATATTTTTGTTTTTTAGGGACTAACAAAGAGACTTATAGATGATACACTATTGGTCCACACGTTCGATTAAGTCCCATACCCACTCACTGAACAGATCAGTTAATACCCGGTATGCAGAAATAATTTTCTGCTAATAGAGTTTCAAAGTATAATATGTATCTATCTATATGCAAATATTTTAATGACTTCATTAATATTTGTTTATTTTCGACTTCTAATAACAATAGTTGTTTTAGTTAAGAAATAAGTATTCCTGTTTGTCTAGTTGTCTAAATTATTTAACTTTTCGATAAGAAGAAGATAGTACGACGAGCGACCAATTCTAATACAATTGCATTTACTGAAATTAGCCTTTTTTATTGATGCATAGAGTGTAAATTTACCTAACGCATACCTCATTTATTTTTACTATTTATCATTTCATGAAAAATTATTTCGAACGAAAGTTCTTTAGCGTCGCTTGCTCCGCATAATACATATAACAGTTTTTTAGTAGCATGTATTATTTGCGAGATACTAAGAAGATTATCTTTATTTTTTCTAAATAGAACTCGATATTTTTCTTCATGCTTTGTAAATTACACATGTCACCAAAAATCACACACACACACACACACACGCACACATATCCTATGTCTCTCTCAACACCAAATAACTTTAATTTGAATGATTTTTTTCTTAGTTACAAATAATGGAAATAGACGGGATATGCGGTTAGTAAATATACACCCTGTGTATAATGAAAAAGGAGACTGCATAAATAAGTAAATTGCCTGTCGATTAAGATAAATTGAGATCAAAGAGGTGTCGTTATCGACAATTAATTAATGATCGTCAAACTATTGTTTGAAGTGTATGTTTGACATTTAAGTCAGCACTGATAAATTAATATCAATGCTGTCATTGAATTGGCTTTAAAAAATGTAGTAGAAAATACAATTCTTACTTCTGAAAATATTTCATGTTTGTAACTTAATTCTTTTAGTTTTATCTAGAAAAGCGATTTTCTCAAATTTGCGAAAAATAAGGGAGATAAAAATATATTTGGTAAAGTTGAATGTTTTTATTTAATGTGATAATCGATTATTATAAGTAAATTTTGTTTCCAGATATATCTATTAATGCCACACTTAATAGATTTAAACGTGCTTTTGTGCCTGAAGAAGATTTCAGTGTTAGGTTGACCATGAAATGTTCAATTATGTATAGAGTTAGGATCAATATTC